>JAQFYG010001963.1:0-16477 GCA_034694325.1 Entomobrya corticalis
GAAACTCAAACAATTATCCATCAGCGCTGGACAAAAAGGGGCAACCTGAGTCACCATCACCGTTCCCACAAGGCATTTATTTCTGACACCAACAAACTTAATACATCTTAAGTATTTCGAATTTTTGCCGTAGTGTTTTTTGTGTTTGGCTTGGCTTCTTGTTTAGCTGCTTTATTTAATATCAACTTTTAATGATCATGATAATATCAAAATTGGACATAAGGGTAATGCCAAGTTGATAAAAGTTTCTGAAAAATCTGACACATAGATACTAAACGTTAATTCACTTCTACGGCGTTTAGTTTAGAAAAGTAAAGTACTGCATTGTAGTACATTAAAAAATACTTACAATTAGCCATATTACATTTTAGTATCTTATATTAAATTGTGGCATAATGCAAATTGTTGGAACTGCAAAACTGCTTCCAGATCATTGTAATTATATCAAATAAGTTTAATGTAATTTAAACTTAAAAATCACTTACCTACTATGTAGCATTACTAATAAATTTTAAGTTGTTATATATGTATGTATGTTATGTGATAATCTATGTATCCTATGTGAAAAGTTCACATCACCTGAAATTTTAAAAAGATTTAACTTGGTTTGTTTGTTGAGAAACCACTCTTTGGATATAACCGAGATTATATGTACGCTTTATTTAGTTTTTTTGTGCGCTTAATTTTGTATATTATAATTGCATTACTTTTTGAGCGAAACACTTCAGACTGTATTAGTAAAAATAATTTGTACGTTTTGCGGTTTTGTTGTGCTGGAAATTACAACCGTTTAGTGAATGCATATCACCTAGTCACATCCGCTACGCAGTTTATTAATCACACCCATTCAGGCTTCAAATTTAACTCTATTTAAACTACACTTTAATTATAAAACATTTTTTATAAACATTAACGTCGTCTAAACTAATGTTAGCATAATTTAGGAATTTGTAACAGACAGATTCGTTCCTCCGCCATGACCAAAGGATGCAAAACAAAAAATTAGTTGCAATGCCAAGCTACATACATCAAAAATAGCTAATTAATGTTATCAGATTTTGAATAAAACACGATATATAAGATTACCGGTTTTATTATGTGTCATCGATTTCTTGGTTAACATCTTCATTCCACTTGACACTCATTCCTTAACCAGGCAAAAGCGGTGTCTTTAAAACAAGTAAACACAAAGTAAAATGGTAAATTTCAGCAACGTAAATTCTGCTTCTAATTGGTTTTTAAATGATGAAGTTACCGTTCCCATATGACACAATGCTTATTGCTACCAGAACAAAATTTAGCATGAAATGGAATGAAGATGTTTAAATCTATCAATACTGTATAGCTGGTGCCCACAATGTAGGCGTTCCGGGAATTATTTAAAACCTATTTAATACCGGTTTCATTGACTTTAGATAGCAGAACAAAACTCTGTTATGTCTTCAGCAACGTTGAAGAGTAATATAATTTGTTGCCAAGAATATGTAATTAAAATTTATAAACACCCTCTTTGTGGAATTTATATTCATTTGCTGTAGTCTGGACAGTTTAAACAATGTTGAATACATTTTGTGCATATTTAAGTTATGTTTTCAGTAAATAAATTTGTATAAACCAGTAGATTTATATGAAACATTATAAGCAATAACACTTTTCAATTAAAATAAAGTAAAAAAATATTTTTTACAAACTTCTGAGTTGCATTATCTTTTTTAATATTTTAGGTCTCATTCCATGATATCATCTTTTTAAATGCATTAACAACGAAAACTCAAAAATGTTTTTAATGGCGCTTAAACTTTTAATTACTACTGCGAGTAAAGTGGATTACTTTAAAATGCTAAATGTAGATGGTTATACTACAATCATTTTTAGATTAATAATTCAATGAGCAATATGCCTCTTTTGAATTAGATTTATTTGAGAGAAAAATATTTTCGAGCTTTAAAAATGTCTCTTAAATAAATTTTTCAAATGAGCTGCATCAATTTATGCAACTTTAGAGACAAGTGCCCGGAGATTTAAAAAAAATATTATGTCCTGTCACTGCACATGTGCATAAAATAAATCTACCATACTATACGTGCAAACTGCATTAGACATTTTTTAGAATAAGGACGACCAGAAAATGTTTTTTGTATTTTAATGCCACATAACGTTTTGATGTCAATTTGCGGTTAGAGTGGCCTGTCAGTGTACGGGTTAAATATTTTCAACAATAAATAATTTTTCTTTTAGAATATTCCTTTGAAAAAATACTTAACAACAAACCGATGTATTGTGCATTTCAGCTAAATCAGTTACTGTTTGGAAAAAATCTATGCAACCTTTTTCCTTGAGAGAATGAACTTAATTTAATTGGGTTAAATATTTTCATACATTTAAATAGTTTGTAAGTTGTCATCGTGGAACAATATTTTTAAGTATGTTAGGAGCACTGCTAATGCAGGACCGTATTCATATTTCTCCACATTTTATAGCGTCCCTTAGAATTTTCCATATTTCAGATTTTAAAACCAAAAAAATATTAAAACCATGTAGATTGTGTAATCATGATGTATTAAAAAGCAGCTCATTATCCGTAGCGAATTATTCAATGGATGTTTTCATCTATTTAGTTTTACATAGTTTGACGCCATATTGTTAATGTGCAATCGTCCCATGCTTATCATATAAGATAGATCACGTGGTTCGAAGTATCTATTCCACTGTAATAAAAACCATAGAAAATATCATTAACAAAGAGGCTTTGCATGCATGCATGCCTACACCCTTTTGTAATCTATTTACCATTACTGCTGTAACAAAAAATATCACCATATAATTTACTAGCCAAGACTTATTTCTAAATTGAAAAAACTCCTAATTAGCACAACCTTATATCAGGTGATCTGCATATCGTGCTAAAATTTAAATTGTTCAGATATTGATATAAACAACTTAAAAATATATAAAATCACGAAAGTAAAGAGAAGGACGTCACATCATTTTTGTGTTTCTTCTAAATTTCGTATAATTTCAGTCAGATCTTTCCTCAAGCCAGACCGGCAGTCCATTTGGAGAGACCATTGCTGTTCTATAAAGCAGGCATTTTTCTGTGAAGACAAATTTATATTCCAAACGTAACATATTGTATTTGTAATGGAATTTAATAAAAAATAGTTGTTCCATGATCTTCAACAGTCATGGTTTTTCCAAAAAGCGTCTAAAGCAGAATACCAGATTTTATATTTTAAGTAAACCTCAACAAGTTGAGCAGCTAATAACCTATTTTGTCAGTAAGCGTCCACAAAATTGAATGATTTAACGATTTGTCAAATATAAATTCAATTTTAAATAAGTTCAGTATAAACAGCAGTATGTCTTGGTTATGATGGTGAATGGAGATTAAAAATAGTTTTCTGCGTTTAACATTTTTTCTTTTAGCACCATATTCCTGCTGATTGAAGCCATATGTACTTCTACCAACGTTCACTTCAACCAAAGATTTTAGAAAATTTGCACGCCGTCATAAGTAAGTTGTAGGTGGTAAGTGGTTACACATACAACGCAGGTACAGCAGATGGTTCAGAAGAAAGCGCAATCTGAGAATAGATAATCAACGAAACAGATTTAACAAGAGTCGGGGTTTAATTTAAATCTAGTGTAAAAATAAGTATGATTCCGATTGTACTCTTTTCGTTTATCAATCAGGAAAGCTTCCCAAACTGTAAAAACTGTTTTCTAAATTTATAAAGCTATTGGGATTAATACAAAAACTATTTCATTCTGTGTTGATTGTGTTAAGCGTTTTTAAATTCATTATTAAGCTTACTGTGGTATATAACATAAGTAGACTGTGCTCCTGGTATAAACAAATTTAAATTGAAACAACCATAAAGCAAGCTTTTGTTCTAAATATTTCTTAATAAAACAAACTTGTATCAGAAATTTTATTATAATTTCACATGAAACTATATAGTTCTATCACTGTGGCAAACTTTAAACTAGAAGCTGCATATTATATCAATATGGACGTAAAGTTAATCTTCGTCCCATATTATTCTCTATTAGTAGGAAAGTTATGCTTTGGCATCAACACTTCTAAATTGATTTCATGAGAAAATAGAGACAAAAATATATATTTGTAACAGGCATTGCATCTTTTTCTTTAGACTTAAAAACATGTAACTATTAGCTCATTCCGTTTGTTTTGTAAAAATCAATACCATATCTTACTTAACCATGGACAAAACATGGATATTTAAAAAAATAGTTATTAATATTTCATACTGGCTAGCCAGATAGTATTTGTAGACAATAAAACTTGATAATCATCCAATTCTATAATTTTATCAATCTAGTCGAACCACCTAGAACTCATATTTTTGACATCGTTTTGCTTTTTATTAAAAATGGAAAATGCATTTCAAATTCCTAGCAAAATTGTTTACGCCCTGCAAATTTATTATTCAAATAATCACTTGGATGTGGTCTTACTAAACATTTATTACTTTGATCGAAAAAAAAGTTTACAAGTTTGTAAGCAACACTTTTTGATCCATAGTTTCCACATTCGAATAAAAACGCTGTTGTTCATGGATTCCTACAGTGTAAGCACTCTCATCAAATGTTAAATATAATTTGGTATTCCAGTTGTTGAGTCGTTCAAGATTACAGTGGTTTTCTGTGATATTTGTTAATAATAAAACATAGTGAGTATTTTTTTAAATGTAAATAAAACGTCCACAAAACATGAACTTTGTAAATATTTTTGTGTCATTTTGGTCTCGTTTAAGTACTTAATGCACGGTTGCGAAAATCAAGAAACTTGTAGGTGCGATAATACATTGACTCTTTATTAAGTAATAACAAAAATAAACAGAACACAGAAACAAAATTGTATTAGCTAGTTTCAAAACAAAATTACATGGAAGATGTCTATATTTTGGCACTATGTCAAATACGGTCATTTTTACATAATATCTATAAAACATAAGATTTTAAGTAAGAAGGTTCATATGCTTACAATTAGGATAGTGGCTTATGTGTATTTATAGAAAAGATTGAATTTAAAATAAAACTGAGTTTGTTGTTGGTTTTTTGATTAATTGCTTGCATTCCATCGGCAACTACCTTCCCATGTTCCACCTCGACCATGTTCAAAAACTGCTAAAGTGTGTTTGAACGGTGTACAAGAGTAACAGTTATATTATATGCAAACTGCAAATTCTAAATAGTTTCCATTTGTGTTTAAATCTACTTTATGTAACATGCAACGATAGGACTGATCCATGATTTAAAAGCTCATTTGAATGACAGGCTGATTGAAGAAAGTTAATTTAGCTTAGCAGTAAATATTTAAATATCCCCACGCTTATTTATATTCAAATAAATTGCTAAAATTAGCTAAAAACCTCTCAATTTTAAAGAAATTTAAAGCTCTCCATTTACCATTCTATTAAAGCAGCTTAATGTACAAGGAATGTGTTCGATCAAATAAATGCATTGTCATCAAATTAAAATCATGAAATAAGTCATCACATTGTTACTTGTTTCTATTTTTGACAACCTATTAGAATAAACATTGATAGAGCAATCATAAAAAAGTTCAAAGCTGTCAAATTTCGACGTCGCACATAGTATATGTGCAGTTTTTTTATCGTTACATCTCCAAAGAGTTGCAGGTCTTCTAAGTTGATGTTGAAATAGAAAAAAAGTACGGAAAATAAAATATTGGGCTTGTTTTGTTTGTTTGGTTGAATAAAATTATGAAATTATTCCAGTCTTTGGGTTTTTAGAATTTTTGTATATGTAGTTTAGTTTTCACAGAAAAATTATTTCTTTTACCTCCCGACAATAAATTCAGTGTAAATTCTACTGGCAAGGTTAAGATAAATGTGAATGGACTATGGTTAAGTATATTTAATTAATTCCATTCTCCACCGAGATAATTAGGATCTATTAAACAATATTGGGGCAAATAATTTGTTTTTACGTTGTGTATAAAATAAGAAAAACAGATTTTAAGTTTATATATGCCTGCATAAGTTTATATTTGTATTTTGTTTCTTTTTTCATCTTTTATGATTTTGTAGTTACATTTCAATAACTTCGATGTTTAAATAATACGTACGCACTGCTGTAGTAGTAACCAAACCAGGTTATAAGTTACATCTGAGCAACATTTTTAAATTACTTGATCAAGTATGCATACGAGTTAAGAACAAGGGTAAAATGAAAAATTTTATTTTGATTACGCATTGCTTCAAATTTTTTGTGCGGTTAAGTGTTAAATTTAGAAAAATTAACAAGTTAGAATGCTTTCATTCATTTTGTTTTCATAAATTACATCGTAATCTTGAAATGTGTTTTAAATTCTGTATTATAGTCATCATCATTCCTGGTCTATACATGTTTCTTCGTGTTGAACAATAAGCTTTTTCCATTCATTTCAATTATAATTTGCAAGAGATATTTATCTTAAATAAACTGTCAAACTTATTGTAAGACGTGAAGGCTCTGAATTCTGTGCTTATTATACTTATGTAATTGGCATGTGTGCTCTATGTTTTTTTGCTCTTTCTAAGTATATGTGTGAAGTTGCTGAAGCGCAAACTTTTCACTGGCAGACACGGTGTCCTGACTAAATTACGATCCGAATCGATTACGCTTTTCATTCTAAAGTTTGTTGTAAAAACAAGCAACCGACAAAACAAGTGGATTTGGATACTAATTTGGATAAATGGGTGATGGTTGTGATGGAATGGCAATTAAAGTTTTTTGTACAAATTTCTCAATATTTATTAGAAGTCTTTTGTGGCACTGACAAGACGTTTCTACGGTTTGTAACAAGTAAATATTAAATACAAAAACTGGGTTAAAAATCACTACAAAAATGATGAAGTCGATAATAAATAGTAAGAGATTCATATCGTTCGGGGAAAAATGTATAACCATTGTATTTTATTCTTTTAAAACTATAAATTGACAAACATTTCAAAGCCCAACTCGATTTGCTTGGTATAGACAATGCTTGTTAGTACAAAATATTATTAAGCATCATGAAAAATGAACATGCCGTATTTTTTTACTACACTATGTGCAGTGCAAAGAGATACATTTCTTCGGAGATATTTAAAAATAAGTGGTATTATTGTGTATATCAAGTATGTTGTAATTACTTAAAACAAGAATAACGTGCACGTCCGTGCAATCAGAAAATAATCTTCTATCGCAATACACATTGAATTTTTAAATATAAAAGACGCTTAACCAATAGCATTTTTAATTTGACATTTGCGGAGGATGTTTAAATAATTCAACCATTATTAAACTTTACATTTAGATACCGTCATATCACCCCACCAATGGCATGCTTTAATTGCAGGAACGTCAAGACAACCCAATGTTCTAACCACACTACAAAAATATGATTATTCAATGGATTCGAAGAAACACATATTAAACGCTACGAGGAGAAAAGTTTATCACCGTAAAAAATTAAACTTATAACACAGGAAACATTACAAAATAAAACTTGAGCAATAAAGTTTCCAGTTATTTAGTGTTTATTAAAATGTTATATCAAAATAGCTTTAATTGATGAAAATGTTATGCTTGAGATGCAGCAATAAACTGTGTGAATAAAACGATTTTTCAGCAACTTGTACCAAATTTGATGAATTTTGCTTTATAGTAATATGCAATTTGGTATCTATCTTTCCCATTTCAATAATTTTTCGTATTTTCTGTCGTGTAAGATGAATATCAAACACCGAGTGTAATCATAGCTCTCTGTCAGTAATAATTAGCTTAATTTACTGTCTCAACTTAAAACATCTTCGTAATCTCCATCATATTTTCCAGAAGACAAAACTCGATCCCCAATAGTTATTTTCGGCATAACTGCTTTTGACGACATTAAACTTTTACTTACCGATTATTTAGTAATAAATACAAAGCAGCTGTGTGGAATCCATGGTTTTCATGGCATTACAGCATTAACGCAGAATGAATTGCAAGAAGCCAAAAGTCCCCGATGCTTAGATGACAACCTCAACTCCCGTAAGTAGTTATTCGCGAAGCATGAGCAAGGCGATTTTCAGAATTTTGAAAAAACATTTACGGATTATCTTTTGTGATAATAGATACACTTGTCTTCATTGTCTACAATGCTACATGGTTAACATTTCTTGACATAAGCGCCAATTTTTTAACGTTTTTTGATATCTTATGTCTATTTATTTATTTAGTCGTGTATTAATGCCTGAATTTTCTCGCAATAAAACATTAAATAATTTGTACTCCTAAACGCCATTTATAACGGTTCTGAAAGCCTTCGGGGTATTCAACCTCAAAGATAGTCTCCTTGTAGGAGTGATACGCTGATAAAATAGTTAAAGTAGTTAGAGTCCCTGCTATTGAAAATAACCGTGAATTAAAAATTATCTAAAAACACCTTATCAATTTTTAATTAGAGAATGGTAAATGTTAAGGCGTATAATCAATACATAATAACAACAGCGTCACTGAGGAGTATTTCATACCATACAACGTTACTCGAAGACTAGAGAAGGGTACTGTATTTGTATTTTGTCGCTGTATGATTTGCAATAAAAAAAGGCTTAGAATATTTCCCCTGAACTTTTGAAAATTCCTCGCTGAATTTTGCTACTTTCCTTTCTAAAATGGGTTTATTCACGATTTTTGTAAAAGTGAGTCATTTTGCAGGAAAAAGTGAGTTTTTTCCTAGATTTACCTATAATATTTGGACACATTCTATTCTAGCCTGCCTGTACGGCTAGCTTACCTGTCATGTTTGAATAAAATGTGTTAAGCCAATACGCCGTGCAGTGTCTTGGGGTAGACAAAGAGGTCAGAGAATCACCAAAGATAATGCATACGTCTGTTGTTGGATATCGGCCATCAAATATAATTAATGGTACGTATAAATTTAACCGTTCTTTATTAGATCCGAGCGAATTGACTGGAAAGGATCTGTATTTTCTACAATTTCAATACCGGGTTAAGCAAGGTTTAAGCGGCGCTGATTTTTCAAATATCGATTAGATTGACTTCGAGTATATAGGGATTGAACGTCACAAGTCACCATAATTATATATAAAAAATTCATAGACTCCTTTTTGTACCGCATATGTTCGTGATAGGATTGTTACCTGTTAGAACTTGGGAAGGATGATAAAGGATACTATTAAGCAAAGGACAATATCAAGCCACAAATAGCAATTTATTAAGTGCCAGGTACTGGTACTTTATAATAATACATGGTGGGAGTAAAAATGTCTGTCTGTCTGTCCGTCTGTTGGTGCGATAACTCAAGAACGCTTTAACTGATTTTGATGAAATTTTGTATACATATACTAGTAGTACCAAGTAACAACCCTATTGATTTTGGGTCAAATCGGACAACCCCTTCGGGGTCAAGGGTCAAAGGTCAACATTTTTTTATATAGCAACATATAGCATGTGATATAGCATTCAAACGCAAATAACAAGAGAAACAAAGACCAATGATTATTTTTGACCTACTACATACCCCCAGGGGGTAAATGGCAGGAGACGATTTATTTTAAATTGAAGACGTTAGCAGTTTGAATCTTGTCCGACAACTGCCAGTGTGGGCAACTGCCACTTTGGACAACTGCCACTCGGATAACTGCCACCCGGATACAGTACATGGGTGGCCGCTTTTGAGGTGAAAACTATGAGATTATTGTCCATTCACCAGATAAAAGGTTTGTAGTTCGTGTGTTAAGATGAATGCTTTTGCATTTCACATTAGATAAAAAAATGAGTATTCAGTTCGTAGTTGTCACAAAAATCTTCACAATTTACTAATCAGGCATTTATGTATTCCAGAACAAACCAGTTTGAAAAAAATGAATCCATGTATAATATTTAAATTGAACCAATTTGTCCACTTTTGAAATGCAATGATTCGGATGAATTCACTTATTGCGTCTCTAAGAATTTGATCTAATTGTTTTAATGTCAATTCATCCGAAAATGAATAGAAAAATATGATAGAATTGTAATACATTGAAATAAAAATAGTTCATTGTCCTAAAATGGGATGTTCTCTTTTATGTTTTGCAAATTCGTGTATTTTTGATGATATTGTGCTACGTTTGTAAACTTGAGTTTTAAAGGCTATTTTTACATTTTTGCCATAAAATCCACAACTATTATTTTTTGGAAAAAACCAAATTACTGCCATAGAAAATCTTATTTAGAGGCTATATACAAATTTTCAGCATGTTACAATAACATATTAAGTCTCCAGCGCACGCACGCCAAATCAATTTTTGCTTATATTTGGTGTCGTTTTGAAAAAAATTGAAAAGTAACATATTTCTAAAAAATCGGTTTTTGGCACACCTAACGGACGTTTTGAAGATACTTGTGCAAAAATGTAAAGTGTGAAACACAAATTATAATTACGTTACATTTGATTAACATTATAATTTTAAATAGTTTTCACACTCAATAGACGCTCTACTGGATTTAAAAGAAAAGTAAAAGACATTTTAAAGCAATGATTTAACCATAACTGTGTTTACAGCTTTACCTGAAAAAATCCAAATAGAGCATTGCAATTAACTGTTTGAATTTCAAACAAAAAAAGGTAAAGTCGTGAATATGAGTTCAATGTTTGAATAGATCAATAAAAGTATTGGATAAACTTTTGTATACACGCAGTTATTACTCAGCAAAATATCCAGTAATCATATAATAGTTACAATAACGATTAAACGTTTCGTGAATGGTGAGTTAATTGCTAGATTTG
The DNA here is from genome assembly GCA_034694325.1 of Entomobrya corticalis. Taxonomy (NCBI): domain Eukaryota; kingdom Metazoa; phylum Arthropoda; class Collembola; order Entomobryomorpha; family Entomobryidae; genus Entomobrya; species Entomobrya corticalis. The sequence continues at coordinate 10,790 of JAQFYG010001963.1, forward strand.
TTTTTAGAAATTACATATAGTAAGATAATAATACCGTGTTTTAGAAAATAAGCCAACAAATGAGAAATGATTGCATGTAATTATGTCTTGTCGCTTGTTCTTTCTGAGAAATTGTCAAGAAGTTGGACGCCAAGAAATAGTTTTGCTCCTCGTTCAGAATTATGTGGAGAGAAGATTGAATCAAGTCAGTTATGATCCAGACAATGCATTTACAAATAAAGGATGGGTCATAAGTAACGGAAGTAAATTTATTTGATCATAGATTCTGAGCCAGTAGTACCAATATATTACAAAATATATCATATTGGAGCTTAGAGTACATGCATTTGAGTGATATGGTACAATGGCAAAAAATCGTTGCTCAGTAAAACTCCTGAGCAATTTATGAACAGGCTTTAAAAATACGGTTTTTAAGCTCAATAAATCGGATCGGAGGTGTTAACAAAATATAACCACTATTAACCAACTTAGTATTTCCAACCAAATTTCATAACATGACCTCATGCACAAATGTGCATTGTACTTACAACTATAACTACCAAAAATATTATGACCTCCTTGGCCAATGTCAGCCAAGAAACCAACTAAAATATGACTGGAACAGTAATTTGAGCTCGGTACTTGCTTGTTATCATCTCAAATTCCAAGTAATGGCAATTCAACACCCTAATTCTAGTTATGTTGAGGTAAAGGTTGCATGCATACGTCACAGTATAAAACATTCAAATAGAAGCTACTGGAAAGTCAGCAGGCATTGTTCTAAACTGCCCATCAAACTTCTTTACTAGCAAACGTTTTCCGACTTTTTCGTCAATCAATCAAACCAGTACAAAAACTTTCCAATTGTGTGTAATCAAACACAATTGACTTTTTTACAAACACATTTTCTTCGACTACACGATAAGTAAAACAATTGAAAATAAAATCCCCATTTTGTGCATTGGACATTATTTTCATTTGAAGTCGTAGCACGAAATACCTGAACAAACGTGAAATAAAAACTTTAAGTAAAATGAGGTTTTGGGGAAAATATGGATATGGGTAGAAACCATGCTACATACAGTTTCAAATGATACAAAATATATTTGTGTCTAATAATTGGTTTTTAAAATATTGGCATTTTTATTTGCTGCCGTTACTTATGAAATACCTTTTATGTGAATAGTTTTCAACAACGTTGAACAAATAAAATTGAACCATAAGACTAGGTAGATAGCTTCAACACGGTTTATTATGTACACTTAATTTTTCGAAATTCGTACAGGTCAAAACACTTTTCAAGATAAAATTTAAAAAACTTTTTGAATTTAAAAACTAGATATTTTTGTAGCAAACATTGTGAATCTTTTTCTTCAGATTCTGAAACGTATTTGTTGTCCTATTTTGCTTATTTTGTACAAATATTATATAATGTTGAACGGTGAACTAATCGTACACAAAAAATTATATTTTTTGTAATTGTTACGTCACACGCATACCAACTTTTACTTGCTGGAATATCTTACATTTTTGCAACAACTTCAGAACTTGGATAGTTTTCTTTACTGCATTTCTTTTAAGCTAAGTTATAACTCGGTATTACGTCAGCTAAATACTAAAATCACAACCTAGTAATAAATTTTATTTGAAACTTTTCAAAAAATGAGCAACATTAAATGCTTTAATTTACAAATCGTTTTACATCAATTTTCTTAAAAATTGAAGTGTAAGTTACTATTCTAATATTGTCATGTTTAACATACTTTCTGACTCATTAGATAAAACTATGACGATGGTCAGCAAATACGCTCAAGCGTACTTACATTATTATATCATCTTCTATACCAATCTAATTGCAACAAATAGTTAAATAGGAATTAAAATAATTTTCATAAAGCGTAGCCCCGAAACTTTCAAGTATTATTTACATCCTTTCAGATAATTTTACTTTTCTGTAGTAATTTCGCGATGTGCAGCATTATTAGCACCTTTTATTTCATATGCTCGTCCAATGTGGAAAAAAATTATACATGGGGTATCAAAGTTGCAAATTGTAGTTACGCTAGCACACGCGTCTGAAAAAAGTTATTATATTTTGTCCCACTTTTCCCGTGTGTCATCTCTTGGGGCGATAACCATGAAACAATCATAATAAAACGTTTTTCATGTCAACTTTTAATATCAGGTGGTGGCAAAAGACAAACATATTTTAAGGTAAAACACCAGATGTTTTTGGACAACGATTCAAAATATCAAATAAAAAACCCAAATTCTTTACGACTAAGTTAAACCGTTATTGCCAAGGAACCAGATGTTTTTTTGGGTTTTTCACATTCCTGAAGAAAACTTATTATGCGAAGCCGAAACATTCAATAACAAGTAGACTTGTTGAAAATATCAAACGATTTCCGCAATCGTTGGTAATTCTTTATGCGATATGTTGTCGAGGTTTTTGAAGCAAAGTAATTTTATTATTATCAACATAGATTGATTATAAGTTGATCTCCTGAAAAATACAGGCGGCAATGCATTTTATCTGCAGATAAGAATGTTTTCATGCATACACGAGTTGATTTCTAAGTATTTAATTGCTTATAAAATATGCTGAAGTTAATATTATTTATCTTTGCATCTTATATGCTTAAATATAGCTTCACTTAAATGTCAATGCTCTATATAATTTGTGCAACAGTACGCATGATTTTTAAAAACTTTTACTGTGTTCGTGCAGTCATTCCTTGCGTAAATAATTAAATTCTAGTGTTTTCATAGAACAAGACACAAGGCCAATATAAACATTATTGGAACATGAGATTATTCATCGTAGTGGGGGTTAGCAAACAATGATTCAGACACTTTTGATGCAGACACTTAAACTGATGTGACGCCGACGCCATAATATTTGCTATAGAACCAATGCAAGCTATCAGACAGAAATACTCTGATTAAATTGACGAATGGCCAGTTATTGGAAACTATATTCAAGGCATTCTGGTACGCATTTCCATTTATAATTTGTATTAACAATTTTTATATATTAATAAAATTAATTAACAATTAAATTATTAGGTACCAAAACAATAATTTACGACTCTTATCTGATTTGTTGCTGCTAGAGTAGGATCTAACGTGACAACTAACTCACCTAACTACCTACGCACTCTTTACATATGACGAGTAAATATGTTCTGGAAAAAAGGGTAAAAGAGACGAACATTGATCCTGACAATTGTTTTGTACTGCACTGAAACATCCATTCATACACAAAACAAAGCAGATCAGCTGGATAAAATTACAAATGCACATAACCATGATGTATTTTCGATTTCTAATTTTCATGGAGCAAATTGTTGAGAAATAATTTCAAATTATTTTATTAACATACCGACAGTAACTTATACCTTTACAATATTTTATTTCTAAAGATTCCTAGCAATAAAAACAAAATCAGACTAAACATTGATTTATTTAAAGGGAAATAGTCATAATTATAAAGCTACCACATATGGGGAATCATTGAAATCGTCAAATTTCAAAGCCATTCGTAGTAGATACTCCGCTTTGGTAATCATTCTTACCAAGAGTTTGTTGAGGGCAGTAATGATAATAATCAATAATTAAAAAAGTTAAAACAAGTTTATATTAATTTATACATCTTAAACACCTTACTTTACTCCATTTTTATATTATTGTAATTTGTATCAAGTACTAGCTGCAAAAGGATCAAGTATAGCTTAACAGAAAAACGAAAAATATCCTGACAGAATTTTAGTTTGATGTAATCTGATACGATTTTAGTCACACAGAACTTAATGGAAACTAACCAAATTTTGAGACTTTTTTTGCGTCAACTGGACACTGCTGGGTTGATTGGTGATAGCTTTCTTTCATTTAATTCAATTTTAACTAGCTAACATATGTTGATTTGATGGAGAAAATACATATAGTATAATGTCAGTAAATTTTGTCGGTCTGCAGTGCGATTATCATTTTTCTGAAGACAAATAAACTTTTGTTCATGTAATGGTAAGATAAAGAAAGAAATATGATTTTTCTGCGCAACTTTTGGAGACTGCACAAATTAACTGAAGTGAAAATGCTGATTATTATGTCTTATAAAAGAATAAACCTGTACGCCGTAAGCAAAATTATAATACAATTGGTGACTTTAATGATACAATAGATAATTCCCTGGTCCTGATCCGACAACATCCTAAAGAGAATACAAAAAAGTATTGATTAGCTTCATTAGAATTCAGGATTAAAAGTACGCAGTAAGTTTTCCCATTGAGAATTTAATTTATAAAAAGGTGTATAAAAGGAGAAAAAGTCTGAAAGGCAAATGTAGATGTGCATATGCGGTCATGTGTTTTTCATAAAAATGTACTTTAAACGTTTCATGGATTTCCAAACTTCTGATTTTACCTTTTGTTTTATCATATGGTAATTATAGAAACTTAATGCGTACTCTTTGGAAATTTTATTTCTAAAATTTTTTCACATTACTAGACCACGTTCATTTGAGCTTATCATTGAAATTTTATATTATAATTTAATATCGATTTGTTTGTTAATTGCTTTTAAATAAATCTATTAATTTCAAGTATCGTAAATTGTGTTTGCTTTTGTATTGATCTTGTATAATTATCGTGTAATAGTCGCCACAAAGACATAAGTGGTTGACCTAACAAAACCAGACTTGATGTAAATTTTTGTGGCGTTAAATTTTCAAATTTTGTCCCTCTTAAATGCAACGACAGTTGGTTTCAGCATAATATTCATTACAAAGATGAGTATTCATCGTAGTTACGTGATTAGTTTGTTTGTCTGTCCGCTCGCGCTCTAACGCATCAACCGTTTAACCAAATATGTTTAAACTTTGTACATAGTTACAGCACGTCATCAGCTAAATTGCTAGTGATTTTAACGTTCTGGATTAACTACATCGGAAACAGCTGGTCAGATGAAGTCATATGATGACTTACATGCAAAACATTTTTATTCCATATTTTGATAGAAGAGACAACGCTGATCAACTTTTGCCAAGACACCACATGTCAAATCTTTCCGCAGTCATCCATAACATCAGTCTTTTAAAGAAGAATGAAATTGGTCAAGTCAAGGTATAAATTTTATGTGATGGCTTATTTAACGATAATACAAAACACAATATTCATGTTTTGAAATGTGGACTAGATCAAGCCAAAAATGATTGGCTGAACTCTAACGTGATAAAGTGAATCAAACTGTCTAAATTTTTTAATTTCGAACGGAAAGGTTTTACGTCAATGTTCCGGGTGAGGTCAGCAACTGCCTTTCTGCAACGTTACAAGGACTTTGTTTTATAAAACAACTAGTATCATCGCAGCAACGACTTATTACCTTGCGATTTTAGCAAGGTATTAGGAATGGCTGTGTCGTCTGTCTGTCCTTCTGTCTGCACGATAACTCCAGAACGGTTAGAGCTATTTGAAAAATTCTTTTGACAATCGCTTTATATAGGCCTTATGCATGACCCTATTGATTTTGAGCGCTAACGGTCAACGGCAACCGTTAGAGACGGTTAAGATTTCGAAATTTTTGCAAAACGCTGAATTGCTTGTCAGGTAACATTTTAAAGGATTTTTTAAATTGAGTAATATGCAAATAAAATTTTGAAATACTACGTTACCGTTAAACGGCAAATCGATTTCAAAACTTTATTTTCGT
>JAQFYG010001964.1:0-16477 GCA_034694325.1 Entomobrya corticalis
AATAACACAATCTTAAAAATAAGTACTGTTACTGGAAAAAGAAGATAGTCATTAGTGCTTACAGTACGTTTAACTGCATATTATTGATGCAATTACTTAATTCATCTTGTTCACTCAAATCTAGAGTTTCATTCATATATTCATAGGTGTACAAGGCGTCCCACACAAAATATGCTTCGTCCTCATGCTTATCCGGAAACAGAGATCTTGTCATATATCCAATTCATCTATAGTAAAAGTATAAGTGGATTCACATGATCCTGATTCACATGTCACAAGAAAACTTGGCGTAGCTGTTGTGTTGTGTTTGTGTAGTTGGCTTTTGATAGCTGGCATATGATCCAGTTTGTTACTTGTGTAGGTGCAGTTATTATGCCTGTTTGCCACTACTGCTACTGCTACTGCTGCTGATGTTTGCTGAAAAATTCCCTACATGTATCCAGCAAGAACCAAATCATTACACATATTTTATTCAATCATTTTCATCGGTTTCATCCGTGTATATCGCAGGTCCAATATTGCTCCTCCCTACTATCTGTAAACCACATTTTGTTGCTTCATTTTACTTTTTGTGATGATGGTGAATTTAGTTAATTGGAAGTGGTAAAATGAAATACAAGTGTTTATAATACTGTTAAGGCACAGACAGGAAGTTTGGAAAAAAGCATGGTCATGACTTGCTTTCTTTTGTCATTCGTTGCCATTCTATGTGGAATTTAATGCGATTTCCTACTATTCAACAGGTGAGATATAACTGAAAATATACTAGTACAATGACACCACATGACATGATGGAGCTCACAAAGAAAATTTAATTGACAATAATATTATTTAGAATGTAATATCATTTTACAATGTTATACACAGGCTGATGCCTCAATCAACTACTTGGAGAAAAATAAATATTTGGAGACAAATGAGGAGAAAGTTTAGTTCTGCAAGAAGTTTTCTTGTGAGACAGGATGATTGTAGAAGGAGGGAGGAAGTACAACGTGCGGCTGATTCCTCAGACATGTAATCGTGAAGATGCCATCCGGGAAATTGTTGGTGCTCTCGATCATCTCAACGCTATTAGCGATGAGATTTTTACAACTATTAAAACAAGACTGTGCAGCCACCGTAAGCAGGTGGAGACATTGTCATCTAGAGTAACTGTTGCCGCTGAGCAAGTGTCCGCCCTTAAAGGTTCACAGAAAGCTATCCGAATTATTTCTCCTGCAAAGTATCCATGTGAGGAGAAGGGAGAAGCGGGAGCATTGGGAGGTAGAGGTGCATTTGGGCCAATGATCTTCCCTACTTTGATAGCGAAAAATGTTTCTGACCCTCCTATCTTGGGTCATGATATTGAGGAAGATGAGGAAACCAGGTGTCAAAGACCATTTCGTTTTGACACTCCAATTAAACATCCCAACGATTTATTATCTGTGTTCCATGTAAAAGAACCGAAGCTGGGAGACTTGACTCAGTTGGACAATGTGGCGGATGTGGGATTGGGTAGACCACCTCCAACGATTCGTAACATGGACTCGTTTTTCCTTTTCAACACTGTCGATAATCCGTTAGTGATCAATCATAGTTAATTGCTACAATTATTCATGCTAATTCGGATTTGCCCTTTAAACACGCATATTTTTGGTCCTAGATACATCAATTATAAAATGACGGAAAGGTCTCTTCAGGATAGAAATTTCGGAACGTTGAAACCAACGCGGAAGGGAGAAGAAGTTCATGGAGAAACGTGTCCTGTTGTTTCCAAAGATGAAAAGGGTACAGAACAGAAGACTGACGTGGATGACTTTTATTACTCTCCGTCCGCTCTAGAAATACCAAATATTGATGTACCTGAAAGTTTACCTGACTTGCCAGGTAAAATTAGGGGAGGCGATTTGTCTAATTCCGAATAATCTTATGTAAAGTATTCTTATTTAGGAAGGTTTACAAGTCAGTTTTTCAATATTCTTTGGGCTTGCAGGTATTGCGGAAAGTTTCGATTTATCTGATGACTTGTTAACGTTTCCTTCATTCTTCCCATCTGCATCAACAACAATGCCTACAAATCCACCAAATATTTCTCATCCTATAACTCCGTCTTCTTTGAGCTTTTTACCAGAAAAGGAAGATGATTTAATTGCTGTTCATACCAGCACACCTGCCAGCGCTATACCACCTAGTCCACCCAATTTTGAAGCCACTAGAGTACCCAGAGTAGAGCAAACCAGATTGCCTGTGGCCCCTCCTCCACCACCCCCTCCTCCTCCACCTCCTATTGCAGTAACAGAAGGGCCTTCCAGGGCTGATGCCCGTACTTCAGCAGCGTCAAATTCCAGCGGCGGAGGTGATTTACGATCTTCCCTGATGGCTGCCATAAGAGAAGCTGGAGGCAGTGATAAAGCTAGCTTAAAGTCAGCAAAAGACCGCAAATACGAAGCTAAGAAGAAGAAACAAGATGAAAGAGAGAAGACCATTACAAATGATTTAGAAGAAGGAGGAAATTTAATGGCAGATTTGAAAAATACTTTAGCCATGCGACGACGGGTATGTGAATCAGAACCAGCCATTTCTTAATGCTAATATATTAACTGTAAAACTGCTTTTAAAGATATTGAAGCCGATGCTTCTATTGGTATTTCAGGGCATTTCAGGAATTCAAGATGCTCCAAAGAGAGCACCTGGAGGAGTTGGTGAAATCATGCTCAGTCTCGCCGCTGCGATCCCGACCATTGATAATTCCGTCGAGTCATCCAGTGGAGCACAAGGGGGTTCTGATGACGATGATTGGGACTAATGAAACTTGCCAAAATAATTTAATACGTATCAGAGAGTTACTACTAGCTTACATCAACACTACACAACCAATCTGTGATGCTCAATTGTCAATCCTTGAACCACTTTCATTTAGTTTAGACCAGGATCGAAACTTCTATTTTAAAATATGCGAACTAGAAGTATGCAATATATTACATGTATATGATAACGTATATTAATAGGTCATTTGAATGTTTAGTCTAATAGAATTTATGTCAGCAAAAGTTTATGTTACACCATCTTTGGAGACCATGGTTAAATGATAATACTATATCGCAGTCAAGATATTCATCATTTATCTATTGCTGTTATCGTTGTATAGATGAACATTTAGCATGTCAATAAATAGTCACAACAATATTTAATTTTAAATTGAGGTATTTTTATTTATATATATCATACATATAATTTTCTATCGAATACTTTGAAGGAGTTTACACATAGATCACATATTATTTTCTTCGAGATTATTGGCTTCTATTTTTATTCACTAACAAACGTTTATAGTTTATATATTATCTAACATTCTCTTATGTTATCTTTGGGCCCAACCCAAGTTTACATATCAGTACTAAAAACGTTAAACTGTCTTATTGCATTTGTATATGGATTTCCTTAATTACAAGTGGAAGCTCCCTATGAGCTTGCCTACATTCATAAGTAGTATCACGATTAAAAGTATGGCAGGTGACAGTAGTAAGTTAAGTGTGCATTGTTGTCGACCACCACCACTACCATTCATAACCTGCTTTCCATGGTTTCTGTACAATGTTTCGTATTTATCTTAAAAGTTTCCTTTCATTCCAAAAAATATTGAAAATTATTTAAGTAATAAGTTACTTGGGATCACAATTGATTTCCTATAGTATTTTTATATCGCACATGTGCTGTCTTAGAAATTAAAATTCAGCTCTGTTACATTCATTATTCAGCTTTCCGTTAATTTTTGGCCAATCAGATTGACAAATTAATAAAAACACAATAGATAAATAAAAAATACAAAGCCCTTTACGGTTGCACATACCTTCTTCAAAATTCATTGACTAGATATGAACCCGATGTGGCATTTTTTAGTAAGGACATTTGATTCAGTTTATAGCTGCCAATGAGAAAGTAATAAAGTGCTTACTGTGATAAGTTGTGTCTTTTTCTAAAGTAATTGTAGCAATTCAATAACGGTTCCGAAACTGTAATGGAGAGATCAATCAGATATTCAAAAAGAAAAAATACATTGTGTGTTTGTTTCAATGTGTGCCTGCACACCTACACACTTTTGAAGACTACACTTCAACTATAATTTGTCTATGCTGTAAAATAGTATATTTAACTGTTTTTCATGTGAATACAACCATGCAAAAAGGATAATTTAAAATATTAGAAATATTTAAGAACTATAAGATCATAAAACGCCATATTGGCCATTTCCCAAAATGTAAGTAGTGTATACAAATTAAAATAATTCACATATGTGAAAAAATCTTGGCTAAATTAAGTTAAAACAATAGCCGCTTTTATAGTTTTTATAAAGCTGTAACATAAAAGACCTTAAATGTCTTGAATGGGAGTAATATGTTTTAGCTTCATAGTAAAGGGATAAAAACTTCACAAACCGAGAACAACTAAAACAACTATCCACATGTCTTTTAAAAATAATATTTTAAAAATAAATACGCACATATTTAAGTTCACAACAATTGAAAAACAAACATCTTAAAAGTTGAAAGAACACTAAATAGGTACTAAAATAATAAGTATGGCTTATCATTGTACTATTGTACATCTTACATAAGTTACATGCGGGGCAGTTCTTCCGAATAATTAAAAGTCAAAAGGAAACTAAAATTAGATGACGTTTTGAAATATTGTAGGTTAACAATAAGTATATAGTTTGCACAAAATTAGACGCTGCAATAAGTTGTATAGGCTTGGAGCATCTCATTGTCTCTTAGATAATGTCTAACGATAGTAGTGACTGGTTTTGGATCCAGATCAGCTACTCCAATCCTAACCCTGTGTGTCTTTTCGGTCAAATCTTCAATCAGTAAATCAGTATCTTTATAGAAACATCCAGTCGAGATAGGAGAAATAGTAGCATCAGTTAAATTGTCTTGAGATGACCGCTCCTCCTCGCAATTATTATTGGTCGGGGAGAAAGTCACCATGATCGAGCAGTCCTTTGCTGTAGCTGCCAGCAAGTACATTTCAACAGCCATCCTTTCATTTTCTGAGAGCAAGTGCAAGTGTTCAATTTCGTCCAGCCATTTCTCTGATTTTAGACATTGAGAGCTTGGGCACTCGAACGAAACTTGGTGAAATTTCGTATTGCACGGGATTTCAGTGGTTGTGCTAACAATGTCATCAACTCCACCAGTGATTGTATCTTCCTCTTCTTCCTCAGTAGAAGATGCATCGAAGCACTCCTCAAATGATTCCGAATCCGACATGCGCTCCGTTTCTGTGCCACTATCAACAAAATTGTCAAGTTCATCCCCGGTCAATATGACATTCAGCCTGGGTGGTCCAATGTCGTCTTCGTCGTCGTCATTATTGATTTTAGTACACTTGGAAGACATGATTTTTGAAGATGACCATCTACTTCTTGGATCTTTAGCAAGGATTTTGGAACAACTGTGAACGGGGCAAATCTTCTGATATATTTTGTAAATGGATGATGAATCCCCTTTGAATGCATTCTTTTGCCGTTCTGCCAACTTTTGAATTTCTAAAATCCTTGATAAAATACAACCGTCAGGCAAAGGAATTGCTTCATCATTGCAAGACTCTTCAGATTTCTCCCTCGTGTTCACCTTTACTGGTGCGGAGTTATTGCTGCCGCTTTCACTTTTCACGTTTGAGGGCGCCTTGGATAGGATTTTTTCATAGAGCTCAGAAGGAGGCGTATGGAAAAGGATTTTACGGAGTTCAGAGGTGATGTCATTGAATATGTCGCTATTCTGTTGGCACTTAGATAAGTCTGGAATGTATTTTGGCTTTAAGAGGGCAACGCATAATAGATAAACGAAGCTGTTTAGAGTGCTATAACATGATAAAGAGAAAGAAAAATATGCATGATTAGCATTCCTGAATTGTTCATAGATATAATGTTTAAAATTGTCACACCCATTGTTATACATGGATATTTTGCGTACCTGGGCGCTTCAGAGTCATGAAGAGAAACAGTCTTTTCACAACATCCAATCCACTTATTTAAAACAGTCTCAAGAGAGTCATCACTCGTTTCACCGAACACCAGTTTTCCATCCTAAAATTTGCATGAAACCAGAGTTATTGTAACTATTTTAAGTTAGAAGTGAGTTGCTTGGATGTAAGCATGCATGAGTATGTATGTTTTAACTACATATATGCATAGTACAATCATTGTAATGATGATAGAAAAGACTTACACAAAAAACTCGAAAATTGTTTTGCGGATTAGCGATTAGTGCTGTCACAGCTTCTATCATTCGTTGTGGATTACTGGAATCATAAAAGAATGAGCATGTAGTAGAAAATGATCTCAACATTGATAAAAATGTACGTGAGATAGAATCACAGAGTAAAAAGCATTGCGAAACTGTTTTAATTTTTTGCATTCGTCATATTCTTACCCGGAAAACAAGTCCAATGGACAATAGGATGTTCTAGATGAAATTTTTGCTCGCTTCAGCTGAAAAGAAACAATTTAATTGTCTTTGAGCTACATGGATGGCTTCAGTATGCCTTTTAATGCTAATGTATAAAATCGTTTATGCATTTCATTTAAGTGAGCATACTTTTGTAGTTTAAAGCGTTCTGCTAACCTTTAAAAATTGGTTCAGACAGTAGGTACACAAGTTTGGCAAGTCTCCACCGCAGCTCCTTGTAGAACTGGGCCACCAGCCTTGTTTTGGCTTGATTTCTACACATATATCCACGCTACTTGAGGGATGCCTGTGGATGCGGGCAAAGTCACTATGAGAAGTAGCGTATGGAACGCGAATCTCTTTGTGACGCCGATGAACTGGAAAAATCAAGATTTCATTTAAAAGATTATAACGCATAATCAAGTTGAGGTTGTAAAGGATAGTCAGTAATGGGGCATTTTGAGCCATTGATGAGATTGTTGCCAACTTTCTGTTTTTTCTATTGTTTGTGGAATGGTTTGATATACTTACCGGGTCTCAGGCTGTAGATCATCTCATTCAATCTAGAAATCTGATCCTGACTTAGCTGTATGGCTTTCACTGAGCCCACAAACTCTGGTCCTATCAGCGGTCCGAAGACTCGGTTCGCAAAAATCACTTCGCGTTCCACCTTTCTCCGATGTCTGGCGAAATCACTAATGTGCTCCCCTACGTTCACCTTGGACAGTCGAATTACACGTTGCTCCTGACACATTTAACATTCAAACAAGTAAACGTATCGTTAACACTTCAGTAATTATATTATACCATCGCATCGTTACTTAAATGCATGCATACTATGTCTAATGCATTGTGTGAACTATTTCATTCCATGTAGAAAACAACAAGTTTCATGTTGCCCCATGTTATATGAAACATAAAATACGGTAATTTTACTCTGACATAATTTGTTGCCAAAATACTTACATTTTCCAGAGCCACAACAACATTTGCATTTCCTTCGCCTCTATATTTCCACACATGATTAAAAATGTCCAGAGGCTCCAGGCAGGCCGGCATATCACAGTTTCTTGTCATGTCCTTGATAACCTGTGAAACCAAGGCGAATAGTGTGCTTAGGACATGTCTCTCGCTTGCAATGACCTTTTCCTCTTCGGTTTCCAAACTATCAATAACTCTTTTCCAATTCCAGCTACTCGTAACGATTTCTGATGAATTCATGACGATGATATTCTCATTCATAAAAAAACTCAAAAAAAAGCCAAACTGTGCACACTCGTTGGTCATAAATTGTGTCTCTTTTTTATCAATGAAGTTTAGCTGCACACACAAATCAACTTTTAAAAAAACTTTCTATAAGATCAACTTTTAGCTTAGTGATTAGCCAATGTCTCAAGTACAAAGTATCAAAGTAATGGTTACACTGATATATTTATGCAGAGTTAAAAAAGAAGAAGAAAATTGACTATGTAATTGAAAATCCTATTTTTAAATCACTTTATTTTTTATCACTCTTATGCAACCAGTGAAACAACTTTATTTCCCTCAGTTAAATGTTCGATTTGATTTGCATGTAAAAAATGAAATCGTATGCCTTAAACCCTTTTTTCATTCAATTCTTCTTTCTCTCTCACTCACTCGCCGCAGAAACATGAGCGGTGGTGACAGTGGCAAAACAAAGACTGAGATTGGTAAACGTCTCCCTTTTTATAGACATGCCACTATGGGACATGGTGTTGGTAGTGGTGTCTACTTGATGAGATAAATATTGAATCAGATTTGTCATACTGTCGGGTTTGCGTTCATGATGGGGAGTGCAAGTATTTCATATATTATCCAAAAACATGACAGAATGCGATGATGACAACGTTGAGGATATTCCACAGAAAAAGCAAATTAGGAGGAGATATCTTTAATGACAATGACGAGCGTACAACACGCCCATACCAGGATTTTCTCTCTGTTGACTACTTTTTACTTTTTGCAGAGCACTCTTGTTTAAAATACATATAACAAAACAATAATTTTAGGAAGTGGAGTGAGTTGTAACGTTGTAAGCTGAGTTGAGTAGTGTATAGCAAATCGCGGTGAGCAATGAGTAATACAATGTTTGTTTGCAGATGTCACATGAATATAACTTGCCTCAGTACTTCAATAATATGCATTGTCTGGACTCATCTCGTACAATAATTTGCTAATATTATATAAGCATCAATTTAATATTGCAATTGAAAAGTGCTCGCCATTTCAGCATCAGTCACTGTAGTGCAGTACTTGTAGCGCCATACAACATGATACATAGAGAAGTCGGAATATAATTATAAATATATGCATGCATATTGATGACTTTTCGATTCGTGCAGAATAAAAATGCAATAAGTAGACAGACACCAGGCTATTTAATTGAATTCATGCATACTATTTTAAGTATTTTAATTGGGACATCATTTTTGAAAGATTTTTTCTAATTCTAACAATACTTGTCGTACAATTATAGATATACATGCAGTAATATACAATAGGGATGGTCGGTCTTAAAAACCGAATCCGAATGGAACAATGATTGTAAGTAGGACTACGTTGGAACTCCAAAGCCAGTGAACTTACTCGAGTTTAATGATCTTGGTATCTTGAACGGTAATCTAAAAGCTTTACTCCATTTTAGTAGTAAGAGCTTGAAATCGACATGTTAACAAATTTGGTAATAAGAAGCTTACCGTATAGATTATTCGCATTAATGTATGATATGGTAATACTACACTAATAAGTAGTTAGGTACTGATCAGAACAATTAAGGAACGATTGTGATATTTGTGCCGACTTACAACTCAATTGTCTGTCTGCAGTCTGAAAATTGCTGAACTAGCATTTCACTGGCGTGCAAATATTGAGCTATAAACGTGCGTAAAAGTCTGTCCCATTTTTTCCCTAAACATTTGAAGTCATAGCTAGCTCGTACGTAAACGGTAATCACATTATCTTTTTTATACTTTCGGTTTGATTTCATGGATTCATGAATCATAATCGGCCGGTTAAAAGTTGTAGTACATCTAGATTGCGGTCGAACCGTCAAACAGTAAACTCTGTGCCTAAACCACATTGTTTTCACTTTAGGTAGACGATGTACCGGCTTAAGTCGATTGTCCTTTTCCATGGAAATTTTTAATGAATTATTAGAAAGAAAGCGTATTTAGGTGAAAATAAGGCCAATGGCCTGAATAAATATGAAAAAATGATTAATATGTAACATCTAATGTCACAGAATTAGTTTATGAATTATATTATGCTAAAAATTTCATCTTTCATGCCACCAATGAATGAAACTACTTTTATGCTGCATCTCGTAAAAACTTCTGTAAATACACCTTGTCTTTTCAAGGTTTACAAATCTATTTGTCTATTAAACTATAAGAAACATAACAAGAGAAAATGAGATGAATATGAAGTAAAATAGAGCGAAGAGAAATACCGACAACATAAAATCAAAATCGATAATATTATAGTTTGTTGCAATCTGGATTGTGTAATAATCATATTAAGGATTTTTACAGACTTTTAAAGGTTAAATTTCGAGTTTTAAATTGAAAAAATTTGAACTTTCATTCAAACTGGCTGTATATGCACTTACATCAGCTTAAGGTGTAATAGACCGACAAAAAACTTAATTATCTCAAAGTCAACGAATGCATGTACACTGCACGGTCAAGCCTTGTTCATTTATTGGTACCATCCCAAACATGAATGAGATGATGACGTTGTTACTTTCATTAATTTTTGTATGAAAACGAATGAAAAGTTAATTTTTAAATATTTTCTTTGCTAATTAACTTTAAACTACTGACGACAGCACATTATACGCAGTAGCACGAAGAAATTGGTGATAAGTTTATAAGACGTATATTTGTCTTATGGAGAATTACCGTGTCATCGAACGAGCAAGAACGGGTTAAGTGTTAAGTAAGAAGGAATGTGTCAAAGAAAAGGTGAATGAATGAAAAGTAAGCAGAGAGGCAAAAACGATAATACATGGCTGGAGAGCGTGGCACGGTCAAATAAAAAAAACGATCAAATTTTTAAATTGCTATTATCCATCAATGAAAATGGGTTAAAATTTTTCCATATTATGTCATATCACCTTGATGATTGAACAAATCTTTATCTCATCCTGTTGCTGGTGATTACCGAAACAGACTGGTTCAAATTTTGGTGAGCAAAAATGTATTGGCAAATGAGAAATATCTCCTGCACCCTCACAAGAAATACTGATTGATAGCATGTTATACAAAATACAAGTATGTTCTTTTACGTATTACCATGTGTTACAGAAATTTGGAAAAAGTTTACACCAATTCGTTGAATATACGTCTATTTATTGGTTTATGAGGAAGATTTAATCGTGATAAATGTTTAAGGTGAATTTTAAAATATTTTGATTACTTAAAATATGTTTTTTGAACTAAGGCCAATAATTTCATTGTCTTTTAAGCGATATCTTTCACACCATGAATACATGTTTCTAATACTTTATACATATCAAAGCCTAAACAACATGCTTCTCATTTACTTTGATCATTTCTTTTTAATGTAAAGAACCTTTGCAAATGTTTTTCTTAAGAACATATGCAAAATTTAAAAATATTCAGCATCCGGTATTTGGATACGTAGCGGCTATGCTAGGTATATAATTTATACCAAACGTCATATGAAAGCTCAACGTTTGGGAGTTTATTATGAAATTTCTTGGCAAAATGAAGACGATCAAAATAAAGGAATCCGGTTAACCAATTTTTCTTCGTCCAACTTTGCTCTGATGTGCATACAAACAAAGTATTACTAAAGGGGCAGTAACACCATGCGCGTGTGCCCGATTCAATCAACTCGTTTCAATCATCTTGTCACATATTTGCAAAGGATCATTGTTTTGCAGATATCACAACTTTGTTGGCTTAGCTAATCGTAAGTAAGCTGGATAAATCCAGAATTACTTTCAATTGTTTTACAACTGTATTCTTTGGTTGATATTCACGGAAGACGATTTGCATAAAAGTCCATCAGATTGGTGAAGGCGATATAAAGCGTATCCTTTTCCTTCAATTCTCAATCTATTTTCATTCATCATTCAGTATCAGACAGCCATTAAACGCATGACGACTTTGTTGCGAGCAACATGATGACAGGATGACAACGACAAGATTACCGTTACTTATATGCATGAAATCGTTCGTTAGCTCTAAAATCATGAAATAATATAACTGCTTGACAAGTTAGTCCATAATTTAAAGTTTGTCAAATCAATGAAACATGATTACAATCATATATGATCACCCAAATATTAAATAAACCATGCAATCTAAAGTTTGTAAATTGGCAAATGATAGCGCTGTGGAATATGAATCAGTATCGGGTTTATCAGCTCAACTTGAAGAAGTTGAAGCCAATGCAGAGAAAATGTTTTTCCCATTATAGCCTTTCATTTTATAATGTGCTGACTATTGACTAATGAAATTTTCCCAAGCTGTTCTTTCTCTCGCGATGGCATATTTAGTTTAGACAATTGCACATTTCTAGCCTTTCCCAAACATATCTTTTAAAAGCTAGCCATGTATTATTAGGTATGTCATGTTTACACGTAGCTGTTGAAGGATTTAAATATTGTGATCTCTGTATTTTTAAAGTAGTAATTTTGCAATTTATAATTACTGCATCTGCTGCTACACTAACAAAGATTTTTAGTCAAATATACATGGTTTCTTACTTATCATTTTCCCTGAATACCTTTACTCGAAATTTATTTGCTATGGATAAAGTGTGCATACAAAGTAAAAACTCAACGATCATGATAATGATGGTGTTTGGAATAACAAGAAATTTTGCAAGGTAGCAATTTTCAACCTTCTGGTATTAACATACCGCAAACTGTGTAAACTAGAATTTTCTGCTGTACTATTAGAGAGGTTTCTAGTTAGTAGAAAATCATCAATTCTAAAATGCATTGCATTCTTCTGTCTCTGTGTAGTGTGTCATAACAAAATAACTTACTACTACACGTTGCACGCAGTGGCTACGTACCGGCGTCGCCAAAAGCTAATTATATTTTCAAAGGCATCTGACATTTATAACCTTCAGAAAACAATTATACTTAGCAAGGAGGGGTCAAGGTCGTTCAAAACTTTAACACTATTTTATTTAATATTAAAAATCAAAGATTCGTCCAATGAAACACCTTTCTACACTCTCTAATTCATTCATATGAAAATGAATAAACAAATCTTTTTCTATATATTATATATAGGTATTCCCATAAGATGATTTGTTTTAACAAAGCCAATTCACTAAAAATACAGAAGGTGTTCATCCATTTTGAAACTGAAAGAATTTATGTATAAAGAAAATGCAAACTATTGTATTTTGATACAAAAAAGAGTAATTTGTGACTTTTAGAGTAAAAGTTATATATGCCTTGCATATTGAAAAGTATTTTACTTGAAGTTTTGAGGCAAAGTGAAAAATGAGAGCCCAACATTTATGAAATGGAAACAGTTGCAGTAGCAGAGAATCTTTATTAACTTTTTTATACTTTCATTGATGCAGTGCTTGCAATATTGTAAGCAATAATTATTATTATTTTCGTAGCCAGCTGAAATTAAAGTCATTTGCTTTGAAGCATTCATATAATTTGTAGGTATGTATGCAATTTGTAAAGAGAATCTTACGTCCAATTCCAGAGATTTGCAAGTGGCTACGGAGGACATTGACATGTCGGATGCTCTCAACATTTCAACTCGTGTTACGCGTCTTTATTCTCCAAAGGTAACTCTTCTTCACTTTCACAGCAGAGAGCAGAGAACCGACGACGATAAAATTACTTGATAATACCGCGGATATAATTACAACGGTCGGCTTCTAATAAAATGTCCCGTAGAAAATATATGATGACTGGTATTTTTGCTGCCCGACAACTTTTATGGATGATTTCAGTGTAATATAATTCTTGAAGACTTGTCCAGAGATCTCCATCCAAATGGCAGTCACAAGTTTCGGAGGACCTGCAATGTAATTTAATAAAATCTCAAAAACACCAATTTATAAATTCAGCATTTTCAAAGAAACGCCTTGTTTTTGCCCTTAAAATAACATCGAAAGCAAGTTATTTTTCATTATTATTTTATGGCTAGTGAATTAAAAATGCAGTTGTGTCGATGACGCCAAGTTCAATGCATACAGCATCATAAAAACTAGACAGATGAAGTTTTTGTTGAATAAGGAAAATTATGCATAATAAGCAATGTGTATAGCAAGTTGTAATTGTTATAATGGTTATTACTCTAATAACAATTATGATAATGTAGAAATGATTTTCAATTTTGCTCGACACTATTGATCTGTCTGTCTGTCTATTACACGGTCTCCGTGCTACATTGTAATTTTTAAGACTTCCTTATGATTATTGTCACATAATTAAAGGCTTAACTCTTTAAGTACTCCGCCGGAGACAGGATGTTAAAATACTTCCAAGCTTGTCATGAGAGTCAAGTCAAATGCTGAAAGTTCCCCGATGAAGTCATAATTGACTCAAAATGGAAAGAATGAAAAAAATCTAAACTTTATGCATGCACTAATCTTTTGAGTTATCAACCAGGCGACGGCGCATGCTTCCATAGGTCACTTTCTTTCTTTTGGGAGAGGTCATCAACACTCATTCTCTTATCGTGTTTCTGCATCTGTGCATTGATACTTAATATGTTGTACACATACATATATCGATTGCATACTTGTCATTGTCTCCTGTGACGTGTGCTTTTATTGCAAGTTTTGTAAATTAGGAAGTGCAATCTTTGTTAGCTTTACAATCTTTACGATATCGCTACTCTTATGCCTTCTTTGTATTTTGCTGCATTGCGTCTTCTTTCGTTTTTGAAAAAATCTGCTGCAGCTGGAAATAAGGATGTGCGTCACCACATGATGCAAACCTTGAGCGAAATTGAAAACACTTTGTCCTCTTTTCAGCACAGCAAAGTGATTACCATAAACTCGGTTTATGTCTTTTGAAATTGAAACATTATATTTTATTGTTTGTTATCAGTCCTGAGGACTCTTCTTATATTTTTCATTCGAAAATTTTTTAGCATGTATAAAATTCATTTCATTCATTTTTTTGCGAGAAAATGCAACATGCGCCATAATATTATGATAAAAACAATATGAAACAAAAAAGCATTTATCTGAGTGAGATGAGCTTTTTTGCAAGTATGACTTGAGCAGAATACGATATGTATCCAGTAAATATCAGTTAGGATCTGGCAAGTTGCATTCTTTATTTGTTTTGTAAAATCATGTTCAAACTTGTTCATACAATTCTGTTTTTACCCTTTGCCCTTGCCAAAAATTCAAATATTTTCAGCTGCTCGCGGTGCCAAAACTTAAGATTTGTCAGAAATAACGAGCATTAATTATTTTCTAATGGCATCTAACTTACAGTAAAAGATAAACACTCTATTCAGCAACACAGCAACAGGAAATGAGCATGACCTTCTAAGATAGAGTAACTTAAGATTTACTTGGCTATATTTTGAAGTGATTTCACCTGTCTGCCATTAATATTGCATTTATTACTCTTAAAGTTAAAAATGTAGTTAGGTAGAAGGTCATTTCCTATTAACTGTTTTCCATTTCTTTGCAGCTGCTTTTATGCATACCCTTGCAATTGCAAATACTACGTACTGCGTAGTATCAAACTAATCAACTTGTGTATTTATGCGCACCTAATTTTTTCAGCAGTGCGTAGTACATCCTAAAATTGTTTATTAATCATATCATATGCCTTTTATGACAATTTAGGATAAGTTAGAACGTTGATTGATCATGACCATCCCGTCACCTTTCAAATTGTCAAAACTTGCGGTAAATAAAGCTTTGAGCTGATAACAAAAGTGGTACAAAACCAATCTACAATATATTATCTACACTAAGATGCGCTAATATTACGCCAATAATATCATGTGAAATTGTGAATCGATCAAATCAAATGAAAAATGTGCTTCAAAATTCAAAAAACGAATTAGCCATCAATACTTAGAGAGTTGGGACAAGTTGTGTAGCAATTCAAGATTAATATCAGGGTTTTTTAAAATTTCAATACCATTTACTCTTACATTACACATGATAAACCATTACGATTTTTTCCGTCTGGCTGGCTATCATCATTCTTCATATTTTATTATTATTCTAAAAAAATGTTGTCAGGCATGGACTTGGGAAAATGAATAAGACCGTCATGCAGTATTCATGTATTGATGCTTGTCTACATTTTCTTCACTGCTAATAATTGATGCTCACTTTTAATGCACGTCCCTCCCATCTTAAGTGATTTATTTGTTTGCTATTGTGTGTATCATGTTACCTTTGCCAACTTCAAATCAGCAACAATAGAGCAATCGAACTCTGCACTACCGCAGCAACTGTATATTTCAGCGATTTGAGAAAAAAAATGCAGGTTTGCAAAAGTGGTATATTTTGAAGATCTTTGTCACTGCTAACTGCTTTGTCAGATTGGTATGTAATGCATGCTAAAATTATAGGGAATGATAAACGTGTTGACACTTGCTACATACATAGTATTTTTCGGCTCGCAGTCCATTGAAACACATGTGTGTAAGCAAAATAATATATATGCGCTATTCTATTTTATGTATATGTACCTATACATTTTCTGCATATTATATTGAAATGTTCGTAAAAATGCTACTGTTTCTGCACAATCAATTACAGTACAGTTGACCGTCATCAAAAAACCACATTGTTTTTTTTCGCAGGTGACATAGATTCTTGATTTTTTGCAACAATTTTGTTTGTCGTTGAGAAGGATGCCTGACCTATAATCATTTATTTTGCATGGCACATGACAACTAATACAAATAAACAAACTGAAAAACACGCTTGATAGCTATTAAATCTCAACACATCAACAGTACACAAGGTGCCCTTTTATACATGGAAATATTTATTTTTTCCATTTTTACATGGAAATATGTAAAAAATCATGTAAATAT
>JAQFYG010001965.1:0-16469 GCA_034694325.1 Entomobrya corticalis
GATTAATCCAGCTGTGTCAAAATAAGGTCCATCTCGACGTTGAACCAAGTGCTCTTAATGCGGTAAGTTTTTATACAACTGTCTGCCATTCCCAACTAATTTCTAACATTTACATACTTTAAAAACCAAATTGTTAATTCCCATTGTGAATCCTTAATATGACAATTAAGCTAATTTACTATTTAAAATACCTAGTTCTAGTCTAGTTCTAGTTAGTGCAAAAACCTCCATACATAGATAAGTTCATTGGTTGAAGTGGTTACCCTTTATGGGAGGACTATGACTAGCGTGACCTGAGAGCCTGTGTATGTGTGTCTATAAAGTGCTAAAGCCTAAATTACTGAAGAGCAAGTCTAGTGCTCCCCTAGACATAGTAAAGTGTGTAGTTAGCCATAGTATCAATCAGCGGTATAAAGACAAGGTCGAACGCCCAACAGTTCGATTATTTGTAGTCCATATATGGCGGCTAGCGCTGTGTGACAAGTGTATTTAGATGCATTTATACAGCAACACCTTCCAGTTCCACCTTTCCCATGATTATGTGCATAAAATTAATAGTTCTATATTTTATGAATCTTATCATTTTCTTTGATACTATTTGATTTTTGATTTCATTGATGGGTAGATCTTATTTAGTCAGACCGTTGATTTTTTGTCACTTGTTTAAAAAACTTGTAGTGGGGTGGGATATGGAGCTTTGAATTTCATGAAACTTTATGGATTAATTTTATACATTTTCTTTAATATTTCGCTCATATTATCAACGATTTGTTATCAGGGAAGGGTTGTGGTTCTTCTAGCTCATGATGCCGTCAGGAAGGTAAAGGATTGTAAGTTGACAATTAAAAGCAATATTTTTTGATGAACCAGATCTGTTGATTAGGATATTTCCGCGGATATATTGTAGCACAGTAATTGCTTCGCTGATGGAATTACTAGTATAGATGTTGGTTGGGATAATATATTATGCTGGTATTACATGTATGTATGGGTAGCACTTAAGATGAAAATACACTTAAGTTTAGACATTTAATATAATACTAGTTTTCGAGTAAATTTTAGACAGTAAAATATTTTAATTATAAAGGACTTATTGCAAACGAACCAAGGCACACTAGAGCAAAGACAATCTTGGTGTGTATTGATTGACTGTTGTATTCAGGTCTGATGTACTCAAATTTACGAGTACAAGTACAAGCTGGTTAAAGTACAATATCTACTTAGAAATTGAAAAAGGTAAGTTTAAGTTTACGCTTTAATTTATCGAATTTACTTTATAGGTGTTAGGTGAGTAACAAACCTAACTCAATACTACTTATTAACTTGAAGAAACAGTCATCAGAAAACTTGAAACGACTAATATTAATGACGGTACTCTTAGTTAGTTGTTCAAACATTACATCCGACTGACTCCAATTATTTTATGTTCCTTTATTTGATTAATAGTAAAAATATTCGTAGATGATCTATTAAACCACTTACGTACAATAGACAGATGAAGAATAGGTATATTATATACCGAAAACGGTAAAAATATAATACGCATAGTGAATAGTGTTAAGTTAAAATATAGAATACACAATGAAATACATTGTGAAAAAATTTAATTTTGGTATTGCACATAGATGTTATGGTATGGTTAATCTCTCTTTAGCGAAATAACTATTATTATTTGAGTTTGCAATAGTGTATCATGTATTCTTTATATATTTTATTTTTTACGCTTTAATTTACGGTACAAAATTCTAATCTGTTAACCTATTTAATTTCACGCAGACCTCCGAGAACCAGGACAATGAGATGTCTGAAGTTGGAGCTGCGAAGGGCCACCATTCATTACTATTAAAGAACTTACTTCGTACCACTGGCGATGTTGACCATAACGGAGTGAAGCCAATGGACGTTGAAATCGACGGGGGTGATATTAGTTTAAGTACTACGACTTCCGCTTCCGAAATAGACTCCTCTAATTCTTCTACCACTACCACATACACTGCTAATTCTACCGACTCATCAACAAGCTCACACGAAAGGCAGCTCTCTAGCCAAATGTCGCCATCTTTGTCTTCTTCCGTTGAGTTGGAAAATTCTAATTTTTTAACATCTGCGACAGCACCAACTATTCCTTTAGTATTAGATAATATTACAAATAATCCGCGTTCCTTAATTCAAGACGTGTTTGCTAATTCTCCAACAATAAAATGTCATGATGAAGTTGGGAACACCCCCACGCAAATGCAGCAACCAGTTGGAGATTTTATTAAAGGAATTTGCTTTTAATTTATCTTACCATAATATTACGTTTCGAACCATTTTAGTATTTAGTATTGTTATTGTTATTATAATTATATGTAACACAAATTGTTGCAGTTTTTAATTTCATAATTGTTGTGTTGTATTATACTATCGTAATGTATGGTCCCCTTTTCCGAATTCACAGAGCTCTTTCAGATACTTAAAACTAAAGCTAGTACATAGGTTTAAATAATAATATTATTTGTTTTTGTTTGTTAAAACCTGACTGGAATTGTAACATTATTTATATACGCCGTTATTGCATTTTTGTTTTGTAATAAGATGTTCAATATTTAAGTACGAGTATCCTATCTATACGATCTGTATGTACTATGAAATTAAAATAGTAAATTGAAAACAAGGGATTTTAAATTTTTTATTGATAAAGAACGAAAACAAGACTGTAAAAGTGCGCGGTTAATATTGTTAAAGTATAGAACGATAGAATGTAGATTGTAACGATATGCATTTAGCATGAGGAAAGCAAAGTGAACGTTGTATAGATAAATGCTGTAATATCTGAAGTAATTTGAAACAATGAAGGAAGACGGTTGACCATTTTAGAAAATCTCTTATCGTTGTATTTATTTCAGCAGTTCAGCATAGCATAAAAATATTTTAACTTGTAACGAATTCGTATTTCGTAATCATGAACGTGTTGAATGTATCATCTGTCATCTTGCAATTAATTCACAAAAATAGAAAAGTATTGCGCCAGGTCCTGAATCAAAGTTCAACAGAAAGCATAAACTAAATACGAATTCAGATATTCAGATCATATCAGACACGTACATGTTAGTACTGCTAGCACCTGATCAGGGCCTTGCAGTCGTTGCAGTATAAGGGACGGGTAAAGGTAAGAAGCTATACCTAACCTAACAATGAGTCAAGCAAGGGAGTCATTGCATAATTCATAATTCCAAGTGCTTCCAGTAACAAAAAATACCATGAAGTAACATCTTTAATCATCATCATCGTGTAACCGCACCTCCCCTTTGCCCAGCAGCCAATGGCATGCAACTTTCATGTTTTTTAAAGCAGAAGGTGCACATCAACAAAAATAGCCAACGACTTTGTTTTTTGGAGATGCTCTCTTCATGCATGATGCACAGTAAATACATGTATGTGTATGCACTATGCACAGGTAAAAGGCATATGAAAATGCGTACCATCTGCGGAAGGATGCATGAATGGAATTTTTTGTCTGTTACTCTGTTTTGTTTGTTGATTGTTTTGCCATTTGGGTGAGCTGTTGGGCGTTATATTACGTTGCCTATGACGGACGTTAATATATTTGTTATAATATTTGCATAAAATTAAAAATATTTGGCTTCTTCCATGATTATATATCTGGCTGGGCAAAGTATATACGTTAGAAAATGTAAGTGAACTTCAATGAACTTAATCATGTGATGCAATAGTGATGCATACAAAACTACAAAAAAGTAAAGAGTTTTAAACTATCGTTAGCGACGTATTATTTTAATCATTAGTAAATACTCGTACATGTTATTCCGATTTACAGACTATCGAGGTCTGTCACTTCACTTTTCCCACAAAAATTATTGAGTCTTTAGTCAGTGTTATTTTAACTATTTTAGATGACATCTCTGTTGTCAGTGCCAGTTGAAGCAAATTTAAGTGAGTGATAAATAATATTTGGAGAAGAAGACTGATTCGCTATTAAGCAAGGGCGTCCACATATCCTCCTGGTGAACTCGGATCATTTTTTGGATTATTTTGGATATTGTGATTGTGTCAGAAGTATTTTGAAGGATCTTGTGTCTTGAGAATTCGAGGTAAATATGTCACAAAACTATGGGTCAAAACTGATTCGGTTTTAATATTATTTTAACTGATTTGGTGAATTATACGATAGTTGGTATTTGAAGATCTCGAATTCATGACTTTTCCTTCCCAACTCTGCTCTAGGATCTGACTCCTGACATCTGTTAAACTGTTACAGTAATTGAAGTAAATGCAGCATTAGGCTTAGCACTATCTCATAATGGATCACACTATTATTACGGACGGGGATTGCACTGATGACGCTGTTTCAGTCGATCCTGTGACTGGAAGCAAGTTGTTTTCTCCAATGAGCGTTTCCAGTGTTAATCTCTCGCCACAGAAAACTCCCGGTCCTGCGTTCTATTGTCACACGAAGCCAAGGTTCGCATACTTGTCTGGATCTCAATTATGGACAAACAGTGCATTTATGGCAGCTCTCAAAGTAAGTTACAGTTATTGATTAAAGATTAAAGCAAATTGTGTACTTGTGTAGTATGCATTGAATTACATTGTAATTGAAATTCAAAAATGATAATGATGGAAGTAAACTTAGGATATAAATTAATTGAATGCATGAATGGTGACTGTTCACAGGAATTGGATCTGGAATCACGAACTTTTGAAGATGCGTTTTCCAACGGTACCATCGATCATTCTTCGTCAATATTTATATTTGAAGAGTTTTCTGGTGCAATATTTGATCAGTTGAGGAGGCGTCAAGGAAGTTTGAAACCGAGAATCTATGGTCCACCTGTAATCACGTTGGCAGCTTCCAGCATTGAGAAAACCCTTCCTATTTCTCGTTCGGGATACCCAATGTTCTGTCGACATTTAAAGGACACTAGAGTATCTGTTACTGGCTTGAAAACCAAAGAACATTTCGTACGTTTGCTCTATTACTGAGCCACTACTGTTTTTTAAATTTTATTGTGTATATAATTTTTATCTTTTGTAACCCATGCTTTGAGAAATCAATTAATTGTATTTTGTAGAATGAAGTCAGGAAGAAAATCTTATATATGGATGGGATTTTCTTGGAACGCGAAGGACCTCTAACGCATTTAATAGCTGGGAAATGTAGAGGAACAAAGTACAGGGACGCAGTTGCCCTTGGGAAGCCCATACTTAACCCTGACTGGATTCAATATCTTTGGAATAATCGTGGAGATCCCACGTTTGACATAAATAGAGAATCTGTAGGTTATCGGCAGTTTTACCTAATCTTAAATTACATGTGTAATTTGAAATTTGCTTGTTCTCATTCAATGGAACATAATGCAAATTAATTATTTACTTTACAGGCAAGCTATAAGGTAAAAGCTTTTTATGGAGCCAAAATCTTATTAGAAGGTTTTGATGCTGGAGAAAAATCAAATATGAGTAAATTAATTGAAGAAAACGGAGGAGAAACTGCCACAATATTCGACACATCTGTAACCCATATTGTAAGTATATTTTACGTTATTTGCTGATTTTTACCTTCCATTTACACGCTTGGCTTTTTGGATTACGAATACTTATTACTTTTTAAATTCTGTAAAACAAAAGTAATGTCTAAGCACGTTTGAAAACTATTGTTCTTAAGCTTGTTTGTAGTTTATATTCTCTAATTAACATTGTCCCTTGTCATTAAAGCAACTGAATGTCAAGAATGCTTTCTAACTGAAATGCTTTTCAATTTGGGAAATTAATTATATCTAGGTGCTAAGCAGTACTACTACTCAAGCTGAAAGTCGGAAAATGCTAGCGACAACGCCTGATAATGGGGATGATATTGGGGGACTTGAAGGGGCTGAGACTCCATCTAAGAGGCCACGCTTCGAGCTTAATGTATGTTATGTTTACTTGGTCGACTTATTCAAGAATGAATGTGAAAATAATATGCATTTTGAAAATCTACTCTTGTATTGTTATTTAATGGTTACGCATTTAATATTATTCGAGGGATAGTAATAATCTTGTCTTATGAATGGTAATTGAGTGGAAAAACTGAGTCTGACATGTTTTTTTTATGCAGGTTCTAAATGATCTCAATGAAAATAGTTTGGAGGCAGCCGAAAAGAAATGTTTGCCAATGGAAAAAGCAAAAGTTGTGAAGGCTGAATGGTTTTGGAGTTCAATTCAAATTGAAGCATGCGCAGATGAATCCAGTTATTTATATAATGAAACGCGACAAATCGAAGACTTTAATAACAGCGTTGGAACTCCTAGTTCTTTCACCAGCCCAACAGGTTTTATGACCGATGATGATCTAACACCAACATCTGGAACGCCGGGTTCTGCGAGTAGAAGAAAAAGAAAACGAATAAGAGATCTTATAAAGTGAGTTATAAAATTGATGTTCTCAAACATAAAAATACTACAAAGTAATTTCTAATTTATATGACGTAATGAATGACGTATCCGTTTATTCTTTCTTTAAAGTTTTCCACAAATCGACTATCCATATGTCGTTGTGGAAGAAGATCCAGAAAAGCTTAATCTGGGAGGAAAGTCGTTAGACCAATTTCAAGATGTTGTGTCCGATGTTGAGTTTGCAGCTATTCTCAAACGAATAAATAATTTCCTGGGGTCATCGGATTTGAAGACAATGGGCCGTCGACAAATCGAATTTCTTCATTTGATTGAAACAGAAAGAAATTATACCAGTATATTGATGATGATAGTTAAGGTAGCAGTTCTGATCATTATCTTCGATTTAGTCGTTTCATTTAATTCATTAAAACAAGGTTTTGGTTTGCAATTTAGAATTTCAAAGAACCATGTGAAAAAGATGACCAAGCTGGAGGAAGAATACTAGACACACAAGAAGTTAAGACTATATTCGCCCCTATTCTTCCTATATACTCACTTCATCGTAGGATGCTAAGGGATTTGTTCCAGTTGTTAGAAAACTGGAGCGAGGAAAATCTGATAGGTCAAATATATGTTAAATATGTAAGTGCAGCCATATTTTAATTCAGGTACATGAGCTAATGATTGAAAAGCATGTATATTCTAACTCATATTTTGTCTTTCAGGCTAATGACCTTAGAAAGTCTTATGAACCTTTCATCAACTTTTTTGAATCCGTTAAAAATGAAATTGTACGGTGTGAAGCTGAAAAGCCTAGATTTATGGCCTTCTTGAAGATCGCACAATGTAAGCATTTTGATGTATCCACATTTGCTAGCACGTTTAGTTTTCAGTTCTCAATATTAATTTTTTTACATATCTGAATCGTAGGCAAGCCAGAATGCGGAAAACAGACATTGGCGGATCTCATGATAAGACCAGTTCAACGTTTACCATCCACCGCACTTATCCTCACAAATCTGGGCCGACATACACCAAAAACAAATCCAGACTCAGAATGGATAGCCAAAGGACTGGAAGCGATTAATCAAGTGAACCAAACAATAAACGAAGAGAAAAAACGCAATGACGCTCGAGTGGCAATGTTTGATACTTTCCATGAAATCGAAGGATGTCCTGTTGAACTTCTCTCAGATCACAGAACTTTATTACATAAATTAGAAGTGACTGCTTTAACGGACATGTACGGGCAGAAATATGACCCTCTCATGTTATGCGTGTTCTCTGATCACATTCAAGTAGTTAAACGCCGTAGTGGGACGCAATCAAAAAATCTGCCCACAGCCATGTCTGTAGCAAATTTAAGAAGCCCAAATGTATCACGGAAATCTTATCTTCCTGGCCAGTTGGCAGGACCTTCAAATCAAAAGCGTTACAAGTTCCTTGAGTGGATATGCTTTTCTTATATTAAACGTGTAGTGGAAATAGTTGATCTGTAAGTTTTGTTAGTATTCCAATGATATTTTTACTTGGAAATGTCAATTTCATTCGTGTCTCACCGAGCGTATTATTCCACATAGGTCGCCTCCAGCTTTCGCATTCATTGTAATATCCCCAAACGAACTCCGTGAACGAGTTCTTGCCTTTACAGTACCGGAGGACCCAAAATGGACTAGGCAATCAGCAGTGCAATTTTTTGCAAAACAAGTGGCAGAAGCTGCGCAGAGAATGGACTACGTAAGAATATTAAGCATCATGTAAAAACAAAAATATCAGCAAATATTTACTGTTTGTATTTTACAAATACTTTTTTTTTGCATTAGGAACCTCTTATTGCCAAAGTTGACGCGAATAGTCTACATATTTCAGAAAATACCTCAGTATTGGAAAAAGCAAGTCGGTTCGCGAATAAAACAAGGAAGAAGGTATAG
This sequence comes from Entomobrya corticalis, assembly GCA_034694325.1. Lineage (NCBI taxonomy): Eukaryota > Metazoa > Arthropoda > Collembola > Entomobryomorpha > Entomobryidae > Entomobrya > Entomobrya corticalis. The sequence goes on from JAQFYG010001965.1 coordinate 8,310, forward strand.
AAATGCAAATATTAAAATTGCAATAGTCTTTCATATATTTCAAAAGTTCTTAAAATTAACTTCATATATATTTTTTAAATTTCAGGTTGGTCGAGCACTGAGTCTATCAAAGACACCTAGTAAGTTGAAACGAACAGTTTCCCAAATGATGAGCCCATTTGCCAGCAGAAATTGTCAACCGGACGCGGATACAATTTCTCAGTGCGGAAGTGAGTCCTCTTCAACCTCAGGAACGGGACCGATAACCCCTCTAAGAGCGAACCTTTCGACAATGAGTCTATGGGTATGTCAATACAAAATTATATAATAAAAAAATATTTATTGGACTTCTGCAAAACCAATCCATTTTATCTTATGTTTGTTGTATAGTTTGGGTCTAAACGTGGTACGACGGAAAATGGAAACACGCCAAAGTCGAGAAAGATAGCAAGCGAAAAAGACGCAAAGAAAGTATTTTCAGTTATTCAAGAATCGTAATATGAGCATTTGACTTTAAAACTTTCCAGTGAATTAGTTTTGGTTTTCGTTATTTAATTAACTACATTTTGCTTTACGAAATTTAAATTATTTGCTTGAGGCTCTTTAAGATAAGCTTAACTTACGAAAACCCCTGAATCATATCAAGTTTAAATAAGCTTCTTTTGTACATATTCATATCTATAAAGGCGTTTTCCATCGAGTAAAAATAAACAACAATAAAAATTGAAAAAGCCGTTTTGAATATTACACAATTATATACTGTATCGAAAGTTAATTAATTTGTTGTATAGGTATAATCAATATATTGCAACAGAGTCCCCATATTATATATTTTTAAATCCTTTAAAAATCATTGTTAAAGATAAAATTTTCTATATATTAAAGGTTGTTATTATTGATAGGTATATATAAAATTATAAAATGAACTAAAAAATAGGTAAATCATATATGTACCCCACGGAACATATTATTAGTTCAGTAAAATGTATTATTACTAATTGTTGATTTTAGATTAAACATTTTGACAGTATTTTTATCAATCTTTGAAAATATATATGTCATCATATAGGTATATAATGAAATTGCAATAAATGTTTGAAGGTATTAATTCGTTAGTTCCTTCTTATTAACTTGAAGCAGCTTTTAAAAGGGATAATTGGAAATGTTTATTATTTTTAAGCAGCATTTTTTACCAAATGCACCTTCGAGTATTCCAGCATTTAGCCATGGCCATGCAGCAATTAAGCCTATTTCCATGCGTGTTATTATAATGGTATTAGTCATGGGCATTTTGATATATTTGGCTTTGCCAACTGAAGCCTACAGCTTCGAGCTTTGTAACGACAGAAAACTTATTATGGGGCTTATAGTTTGTAAAAATGATCATTTAACATCATCGTAATTAACTTTATTCATGACAGATAACGAACATTCAATATATATTATTTATATTGTTGAATATTATTGTTTGGGAAGTCTAATAAAAAGGGGGAAAATTGCACAGCAATTTTCATTCATTGAAAACTTGAATTAGGTATAGATATATAGGTATTTCTTTTTGACATAATATATTTTCTCTTATAGACCGAAGCAAGGAAAGTGCTGATTGCTGATATAGGTTTGGTATATTAACGGTAACGATAAATATCATATAGCCCTCTGGGATTGATTGACCGTTTTTGTTCATGTTAAATGAAACACTCACTCAGACTCCTTCTTGGTAGAAAAAGATACTATGGACCGAATTCCTTTCACGGAAGTCTACAAAAACAGTCACAAACAACAAAAACTAGCATGTTTATCATGAATACCACTTGATTTTATGATAGTTATAGAGGTTTTTTGTTTGATTGATATTAATATTACACCGTGGCTTTTTGTTTATTATGAACAATGAAGACTTGTTTAAGCTGCTTCGATTGATTATGATGTTTAATTAAAGATTTATTATTATAATATTTTTTTCTTCTGCAATTCAATATGAATCAACAATAACTACCGTCAAAATGCGATAGGTACGTATATATTAGATATATTGTAATATAGCGTTCTTAAAAGTTTTACAATATTTTAAGTATTGTTTTGTAGGTATTGCATTGCATGAAAAGGATGAAAGCTATGGAAAGTTCATTGGAACGGTATTTATAATATCGTTTTTTTTTCAGTTTTTAATTTAATCAAAGAAGAACTGTATATTAATAAGAGGGATAAAATTCGATGGAGAATGAAATACTCTTTGGTTTTTTGTTTCACTGCTCATATTTCTTCTTGTATTAAGACATCATATTAGAATTTGTAATTGAAAAGAGATGATTGACAGTTTAAATATGAGAGAGAAGGAAAGATATTGTTGCTTTGAGTTTTTTTTTGTTATAACAGTAAATATATAATTCTAGCGATATAGTATTTTTAAAGAATAAAAGTATTTTTTAATATTTCATCAATATTAGGTAATTAAGATGAAGACTCGAGACTTGTTTCCTGTATACTGTTGTAGGTAGGTATTGTACGTATAATAAGTAGTTTTAGATCTCTAAAGCATATTAAAATTGGTTTGGCATCTCTCTACCATTTTGCTGTTGCTCATTGTCTTAACATGAATAATAATCAAACATACACACACATAATTCTAAATAGCTCTATAATGATTGTATCAATTTTTACTTTGACAGTGATGTGTTTCGTTCTTTCGTATAATGTAGTGTAACTGTAACATTAATACCCTTGAAGTATTTCTTTGGTGAAAGTGAATAGGAGATATTATAATTGAATTGAAGTAGAGAATCATGTTTTCTAAAAGGGATCAGGACGATGTGACCTGCACATATTCATTCAGTATTCTTTTGGGTATTATTATATGTTGTTGTCCCTTAGTCCTTCACATTTTCAATATTTTTAAAGGGTAGATAGAGTAGAAGATATAATTCTAGCTTTTTTCAAGGTTTATATAAGAAATTGATGTGCAGTTTTCATTATTGCATTGTCGATAAAAATTGGTTCACGTCACTTGGATTGACATTGTTATGTATTTTGTTTTGCATATTATTGTGAGAGAGGATTATTTTCGAGCATTATCTCTTTCTCTCTCTCGATGTAGAGGATAAACGGAAAATCCGCTTTCTCCATTTTACCGTCCTCTGAATTTCGTAGGAAGTGAAAGGAAATTAACCTTCTTTTTGGCACCACTCAAAAAGTCTTTATACATCTCCGACCGGATATAACGGGAGTAGCTGTCACTCTTCATCAAATGGTAGACATGAGCCTGAAAACGAATATTCAGTTCAGTTATTAGTCAAACTAAATCTTGAAGATGTAACACTTGAATAAGCATGGTGAAAGCAGTGTAAATACCAGTGCTGTATCAAAACTCCATCGGTCTGGGTTCCCGTCTTGGATATTTTTTCTTGTCTGTTCATAAGAATGTGAGTCCACATTTACTAGACATGTTGCATCAGGTGCTAAAAATTCCTGCCAAATCTCTTCCGCTCGTTTAGGAACTTCACTCATGGGAAGACGTTTTAGCTCCTGAACTGCCTCCCAAAATCTATGAAAAATTTAAAAAGTACTTTTACAAATGTAGATTTCAATTAAATTAAAAAAGTTTTTTTAAACGTAGATAAAAATTACTTGAGATTCTCTCCAGAAAACTCTTTTTCCAAAAACTTGACAAAATGTTCTCTGCCCACTGGATCCTTTAGGAGCTCCTCCACGGAAAATCCCCATCTTCTTACCCTTCTCGCAGGGATGTCTTTACTGTTGTTTCAAAGGAAAAATTAGTGAGGATATAAGCATAATACAAAAATATGACGTAAAGAGAGAAAGTTTTAATTGAAGTAAAATCAAGTCACGTACGCTGTTCGTTCCTGATCCCAGTAATCAGTACTATCAGACAACCAGGGATTGGAAGGTTCTGGGGCCGCGATAAACGGGTCGTATTCCGAGTACATATCATAGTACCCCATGTGCCTGTCATTACAAATAATGGATTTATTCAGCATCAACTTCATCAAATTATTTCTTAGAAGTGAGTTGAATTGATTGAGTATCAAAATACCCGACGCAAACCCAAAAATTATATAATATAATGTTATCATGTTCTTACAATTCTGCCACTTTTGAGATTTTTATGGAATGTCTATCCAGCTTGTACTTAAGTGATTTGATCAGTTGTTGAAGCTCGGCTGCGGTAGGGACCTTCTGAGCTTGGCCACCTACATCTAGTGTACCGCAGCGGGGTCGATTCATTCGGCACACTTTCTTTATGTCCATTTCCGTCGTATTAACACAACCAGGCTTTGTGAATAGAAAATGGGAAAGGAACTCATATAAATAATGAGAATGCTACTCACACAGAATATGAAATGTCCTGGCTAAAATATTTAACAATAAATACCGATGGTCTATGGACATCCCAAAACGCTCTTTCTTGACTATCTAGCACCTTTCGTTCCAGTTTGTCTCTTTTCTTATCTACTTTACTCTGAGCTTCCGCCTGAAACATACGAATTATTTAAGTTTAAATCATTATGAGATTAAAGACGCCTGAAAAACATTTGGAAACAAAACTGACAGTAAGTGGGTAACGCTAAATACTTTTTCTTTTACCTGCATGAAAATGAACTCCCATTTTCTAGAGAACATTTTCTGCAACCGTGCAAGATTTTCTGCCTCATAATCAACCAATTCCAGTCTTGTCTTATTTTGCATCGTACGCTTGCATAAATATACAGCTAGAAAACGTACGTTGAATCATAAATTATGCATTTCATCATATTATATTTAACAGATATTATGTCTGCTTTAAAATACGCATAAACTATACCATAGTCTGAATTTTCCGGGTCCCAGGAGTTAGATGGCCAGAAATATGGCGTCTATTTTGAGATAAGAGAAAAACAGTCACATAAGTCCGGGAATAATTACATAGATATACAAATTTTGCTGTGCTGATAAAAATGTGCTTAACTTGCCTGAAAGCGATAAAATGTGGAGTCATTTTTAACGGTAAGTATGTGATCTTCTATTGGAAAAATATAACCGTGGGCTGCCAAAAGGTGGGCCAAATGAAGGGCTTCAGCTGAAAATGTGCAAAAGATATTTAGTTATATTTGGCCAAGAAAATTTTTACAGCACATCACATTCCAAAATTTGTATTCTTTAAAGACACTCATATTTGATGGTGTTTAGGGCATTGTCTTTTAAACAGTGTTGAATGTAAAAGCATTTATATACTTTGGTCAAATCTGAGAGGGTGTTTATAGGGCAAGGGTCAGTTGTCAATAGGGAATAAGGGGCGCGGCCTTTGTACCCTTGCATTAAGCCAGCGATTCTATGTGTGCTTAAAACAGATTTGTTTAAATGTATATTCATTAGGAATACCAAGTGGGGCTATGTGAGCTTTCAATAATTTCATTTATACTTATCTCTTTTGTGTAAATGTTGATAGTGAAAGTTAATTCTTATAATTTATATGTGTATAAAATTCTGTATCATAAACAATCACCAATTTGAGCACTTACTCTGATCTTCTACGTCTGTGTGTCTAATAATCCAGGAAACCAGGTCAGTTCCTAATGTAGAATAAAATCAATAACAATAAACATGGTAAACGAAAGCGAATGGTAATCTTTATAGGCGTATTATTGAAATTTTATTGTGCTTCCAGATTAATGACCTTATCTCTGCAGCAATAAAAGATAAATATGCAATTCGATCAAATTAGATTGATGCAAATTTTGGTATATTACCTGTGAAAACAGAGGGAATTTTTGACATAAAACTCTTAACAGTGCGCACGGGTACACCACTAGTTTCATCCTGCATTTTCTCTATAATTTTCTCCATCTTTTATAGAGGGAATAAAGGAATATTTTACGTATTCAAAATAAGCGTTTCTGTGTATTCCTTCGGAATTGCTGTTAAGTTGTCAAGAATTTTATGTATTTATTATTTTTACCTTCTTATAAACTATGTGATGAGGTGTTTGTTGTCTGTTGGCAACTTCAGTTTCTGAAAATTTTGTGGACGCCTTCCCTGCAGAAGTTGCAGGTGAAGCGGTTGTACTTGTACTGCAGACCTGTTGCTGTGAAGAGCAGTTAGCAGAAACAGTAATTTTTGGTTCAGCCTTTTTGTTACTGCTACTGCTACTACTTTCTTCTGATTGTTGCGGTGGTGGTTGTAGTGCTGATGAAGATGACTGTTGGGCTGTTTGTGACTCTGGTTGAAGTTCAGTTGATGGGACGCCACTTGCACTGGGACTCGGACTGGCACCAGGTCCACTGTCGTAACCAGTACATAAATTAAATTTCGATCATACATATTTCTTTAAATATGATCAACTTTCTTTTTTGGAGAAAGTTATAAATGCTTTCACTTACGTCACCATCAAGACGATTGGCATACACAACATTTTTCTCTTGTTTTATGTTAACTTGAGAACGTATACGGTTTGAGATTTCACTAATCTCAACATTTAAACTTTCACTAAATTAATTATTACTGATAGCAGTAGTACTAAAACTAGCAATTATTGCGCGATAGATATCGCTTGTCTCCATTGTGTATTTTGAAATCGGGTACACCACTTATTTTTGTATAATTTCACTCTTTTGAAAGAAAAGGATGTTGGTTATACCGCTACTTTCACTACTTCCGGTGAAAACTATGTATTGTTGTCACTTTCAGTTTATTGCTATCTAGTTAGTGTAAAAAATTAGCTCACAACCTCAATATAACAGGAAGAAACATTTTCATTGAATCAATTGGCTAAAATACTAGAAAAATGAACACTATTTGTGGACAGCACTGAGAAGAATTTATATAAAAACGATTTATAAAGATTAAAATAATTATTGCTTTAAGTATACAGCAGGTGTAGTATGTAATGTATTCATGTTTAAAAATAAAAATCTCTTCTAATCTATATAGCGTTGATCTCTGTAGCACCTTGTCATATTAATTTCGTACTATTTTCTCTACAAACTACATTACTACTTTTTCCGTGAATTTCTTTCAATTTGCATCATCATTTCTATCCTAAAAATTTCATTAACAAATTACACAAATTTGAAATTGCTGAAAGTTCTTGCACATGAGCTACGATAAAGTTATCATAGCCATAAACTAATTTCTGAGTAAAATGTTTCGGATATGTGAATGGATTTTGTCCATTTTTTTCCTTGTTAGCAAATTTGCATTGCACAGATACCGCAACATCAGCCTTGGCAGCAGCAAGACAGTCACAAATGATACTAACCAAACCAGCTCACAATTCCGTCCGTTTACGATGTTTGCTCTATAAAGCTAATATCTTTTTGCAATAAAAAATTTGTTTCTTGTCAATTGCACATGTAATAGATCACAAATTTCTTAGCACATAGTAATACAGTTCTCTGCTCCTAATCAGCAATATAATTTACCAGACAACCACAACCCCAACCAGCCCACTATCTTGGCAAATTACAGTCTATTATGTACTCACAACACCACACCAGACTAAAACTAAAACCAAATTTCATCTTTTTTTTCTTCTTTCTTTTCTTTACACACTCTTATTATTTCGCCGGAGAGTCTCATGCAAAAGTGGTTAAATATATGTACATAATATTATTGGACACAAAATACTCTGGATGTGTTTTGCCTGTTGATGTCGGATATAATATCTGAAGAAGCGAAGACGATGATATATTATTACTCTGTACTCCTCACTCACACAACCACCACCACCAACTCACACGTAATCACAATAAAAAACAACATACAGCCCTAACATTTCATGATAACAAGACTCGTACTAAATGCAGCTCTGTGCAATATCCTATCATTATCGTCATCTTTACATCATAGCTTTCTTAGAAATAGAGGAGAGAGAAAAGCATAATAAGCAATGTCAAAAATATTTACTTTACTTTTATTTTTTTCTTAGTGGTGGAGGAGGAGGTGGAGATTGCAAAAAAAATATCATCATTGCCATTGCCGTCCGTCCGTCCTCCTTTTATACTCGTATCGCTGTACTTCCTCTTTCTTTTTTCTTTCCTTCACACACAACCAGAACAACATGCCTCTTCATTATTGCGTTATATGTGGCTCATTTCCTCTTTCCCTGTGAAGTATGTGGTGTGATGGAAATGGAAGGAATGAAACGATACAGGATACGGCACATTACAGAGCACACACACAGAG
>JAQFYG010001966.1:0-16469 GCA_034694325.1 Entomobrya corticalis
AACTAACATCTTTAAACATAATATTAGCCTTTCGTAAAATGAATTACTTAAATATTCTCTCTCGTTTTGAGTTAAATTATTGAAGAATTAGGTATAATCTAACCTTTAATTAGTGTTTAATTAAACTTATTATTAATATTTTCATTTGCTATCATTGTTTCTATTAGATTAGAAGGCTTATCAAAATAAACTGTGAGGACAGAGGTCAACGACAATGATAATTAACTCCACAACAATGGCACCTGCTTCTGGGGAGCTGGCGATGACGACATCTGCCCCAAGTACCCCACCACCTATGCAATCAAATATTTCATTAATGACAACTGTCATTACTTCCCTGTCTCTTCTAAATGCTTCAATTAGCAATGAACCCGAAGACGATTTGATGGAGCCGACCACAATTAAAAATGTTGCAATCGACCCTGACCGTTACCCACAGATTCCGGTTGTAACAAGGACCCCCTTGTTCCCACATATTCCCAGGAAGTAATAAAAAATATTACAAATCAAAGTAGCGTTTTTAGATCTTAAATAATTAATTAGTAGTAACTCTTTAACATTTTCTAGTGACTATCGATACACACTCGTTGGCGTAATTATCGGATTTATGGTTCTCTTCTGGATATACTGGTGTCATCTCGCAGTGAAGCATCGTTGGGCCGTTTATACCTATTATGTTCCATTTTATGCTATAATTGGTTTAACTTTGCCGATTCATTATCTCGTGGCTATGTTGCCTCCAATCTCCAACAGTTAAATGATTGAAAAATTATATAAATAACTTTTGAGTAGTTAACTAATAAAAATAAAAGCGTCTTGTTGATTTTCTTTAAATATTTTGGTCTCATTGTCACATGAGTTGATTTAATTGCATATTTAACTTTCACTATCATTTTAACTGTCAGTTGACATCTCTAAAATCAAAAATGCATCATTCCATCATAAAAAACGAGAGACGAGACGAGACGAAAAACAAAGGGCAGAAGCAAAAGGGGCACCAAAACAGCATTGAGAGATGGACAGATAGACAGATGTTCTCTGTGTTTGTTTACATTTTGTTGAGTAAACAGCCTTGAATGGAAGAGCTCTCGATGGTTTTGACATCTGACTAATCTGAGCAATTAAGTTGATCACAAATTGTTTAATTTTAATGGACTATTAGTTGACATGAATACTGAATAAAGGTGACAAGGCTACTACAGACTTAATGAATGTGTGACAATTGACGACACCATGGTGAACCATTTAAACAAGACTGATGAACGGAACGGAGGAGGAGATCTGTTGAACTTGAAGTTGAAGCCATGGAATGCGTTGGTGACCTTTCCTGCGGAGGTGAACTTGGTTATAATTAGATGCATTATGAACTTTTGGAACATTAAATTAAGAGCCCAGCTATTAACTCTGTTGATTATCAGAGTTGTACATTTCCAGCTTCTATTTCTTGGTTTTTTAGATTTGGGATATGATTTTGGAGTATCTTCTGGAGGAATCCAATGACCTGTGGAGTTTGTACATGGCTTCACCACAGCTAGAGAAAATATTAAAACCGGGATATGAGACTTGGCTGTTCGAATTGGTATAAGCTTTAACTTTAGTTGTAATTGTTTATCGATTTATACAAAATGTTTTCCATGTTTTTTTAAATTTAAAATGTCATTCCATTTTATCCAGATATTTCCCCACATCTTTAAATACTTGGACCCGTCCCAAATTTTTAATCTCCGGTTAACCTGCAAACAATGGAACAAGACTGTTACCAACTTCATCGAAAATCATCCCTCAGTTCGACCCTACAACGCTCTCGGTTCCGGTTCCAGCAAAAACATTAACAACGGCACTTCAAACACCACAACAATTAGATTCACAGATTACATCTACACATACAACAACCTACAGGCTTTTACCAGTTTTCATCGTAAAGTTGACAATTATCCTAAGAATCCATTTTTAGGCCGAAATGTTAGTCTAGTTCCGAAAGAAAATGTTTATTTAGAAATCACCCGTTATTTCTCACAGGCAGTTAGATTTTTTAACGCTTACGGTGAAAATATTTGGTACGTGACGTTCGCAAATTTTACGTGTATGTTCCTCCAAACACCGTTAGAATTTTATAAAGGATTTCGCGAATGTCTTGTGAATCTTCCTTATTTAAAGTCTTTAGAACTGGAGGTCATTAATATCAGTAAAGGGGATGACGCCAAAAACTTGGAGCTGGTTACATTCCTGGAGTCAAATCCGTTACCACCATTGGCTAATTTAGAATCTCTTGACTTAACTATAAACGATATGCCTCAGGAGTTCCATGAAATGTTTTTTAATTTGTATTCTCCGCAAATTCGTAAATTAAGTGTAAAATTAACATTATGGAAGGAAGTTTATGGGGTTAACTTGGAAAATTTGACGGAAGTACAGTTACGACATGTAAAGTCGTTAACGACTTTGAGGGGATTTTTGAGGAATCTGAATTCACCAATTCTTCAGAAAATTTCCATTTTTCTTTGTTTTCCTTTGGGGGTCACGGTACTGTTCCAGTTGTTGGCACGTTTCGAACATTTGAGGGTTCTGAAGGTGACCTCAGATAGGGGAGCGACTACACAAGCTAGGTTGACTGAATTGGTGCCCCTTTCCTTGGTTCATTTAAGATCTTTGGAGATTTTGGAGCTCCAAGACTCTCCCAAGCTGACCTATTCATTTTTGGTGGGATTGCCAGCACTGGAGTCGTTGATAATTTGGAAAAATAAGGTATCCAGAGGAGAAGAAACGGTTATTAGAGGAAATTCTGTTGTTCAATTAAGAAAATATATTTGTAGTTCGGAAAAAGACAGTATTTATCTTTCGAATATTTGGAAAATTGCTGGGAAATTAAAGTTTATTACAGTTAAAAGTGGAAGTAGTGATGGTGTTAAGCCGGTTGTAGCTTGTTATAATCGAGAAATGTATGAACGTTTTAATTTTAACGCAAAATAAGTTAGTTTTATTCAGTTTAGTTGTAAATTGTAGATAATTATACATAAATTGTTCTGAAGTACATATATCGTGTCATTCGTGTCTCATAATAAAAAAATAAAAAGATAATGTTGTACTTTTAATTTGTATTTAAAATGACTCTTAATTTTGCATTTTGTATGCATGCATTTGCGTGACGTTGACGTTCTAAAACAGACGCGTGGCAGCTTTTTTTAGCGTCGGAGTTTGATGCCTTTTATGTTTTTCTATTGCAATTCACCAAACAGTACTCAATTTTGACCGTTTTGCTTGTTTTTTCATCGGAACGCAATTCGAAGGATGCCGAACGCAGTGTGTTCGCAATAAATCAACAACAACAACAAATTGTTTTTTAAGTAAAAATTTAATTGTTGAATTCGAGGATTGTAATTATACTGGTTATTTTGTCTAAACTACAATTAAATAGTGAAACTGTTTTACATAGGTTGATTAGAGGATATTTTCTGTGATCGATTCTCTAATTGACTGTTGAAATTTGAAAAGTTGTTAGTTGTTGTGGCACAGGCGTTAAGTATGTCCTTTCAAGGCACGGATAAGGCGCCGAATAAGATTGATGTTGCGTCGTTAAAGGGAATTGATCCCATGTTTCAAAAAGTTCACGTAACTGCCAGCAGTCCAGTGGCTGTTTACAGTTATAATTCTTCTTCTGAGTCATGGGTTAAGAAATGATTATATTAAATTTTATTATCGGCATTTATAAAAGGGATATAAAGGCAATGGACTCTGATTTGTGATTACTGTTAAAGAACGACAATTAAATTTTCTTTTTTGTTTCTTGATTTCTCCAGGATAAGACGGACACGGTTGGGCACCTTTTCTTGTATGAACGGTAAGTTTAAATAAATATAATTATCTGGACTTTTGAGTTTTGACGGTAAAATTTTCGAACATTTTGAACTTACTTTCGAATACATAATAATATTCTTTCAGCGATGCGGATCCCCGGTATGGATTGGTCGTGATGAATCGCAAGAATTCTAACAATTTTCTCCAAAAGTTTGGACCTGGCGCACAGTTTGTTATGGAGCAACCGTACATTCTCATTCGGGCTGTTGAAGATCTTCACACTGATCCTCGAGATGGTAAAATAATTATATTTATCTTGAGAGATAAGTTGTTAGTTAACTGGTCATATCTTAATTTTAAAATTATATTGTTTTTGAACAGGAACTCATGCCATCTATTGCATCTGGTTTTATGAACCAACTGACTGCGTTGCTGCCGCGAATGTCTTGCGAGATATGAACCTGAAATTCGAGGGTGAAGGTGAAACTTTCGATAAGGTTGGGGAACAGTCCCGAAGTCATCTTGGGGCAAATTCACCGTCCAGCTATGGAAATCATGCGGGGAATCATTTGTTCCAGATTTTGAGGAAGGGAAAGGTAAAAATTGACTTCTTAAAAGTTTATTTAATTATTTATGTTTAAGTTTAATTATTTTAATAAAATATTTAATTGTGCTTTTATCTTCTTTTCAGGGATTGCCTACGAACAGGGAGGACATTAGCAATGTGATGACTCCCGAAGAATGTCAGTCTAAAAGGTTGTCAGGTGGGGAGTAGTTGCCAGGTAAAAAAATGTCATTTTAAACTTAAGAACTATCATTCTAGTCTTCATGAATCAAATGAAATTATCATAATCATTCTAATTTCTTTCAAGCTGATGCCGAGTTCGTTAAAATATTCCATGACCGCTACTTGAAGCCTTCAGTTCAGTTCAAGAATCAACTTAAAAACGGTCACCCTCTCACCAGTTCTTTCAAACAGAAGCCTATAATCTAATGAAATTTAAGCAACTGTTGTTTGCATTCATTCTTACAATGACAATTTACAATTTCTACAATTTATGACCCCGAAGCAAATGAAAAATGAAATAAAATGGAATGTGTGTAAACTGTAAACTCCATATTTTTGGAAAGACTAAAATGCAATCTTGCATTAAATATTTTAATTTTATTTTCTCATAGTTAATTAATTATATTTTCCTGTGATGGGCAAAATCCTTTTAAAGTCTCTCATAATCACCATTTAATATTGAACTTTTACTGCATTCAGCAGGCAGATCAAGAACAAAGCACCCTCCGGGCCACCAAATTAATATTATAAGGGTACATAAGTACAAACCGGTTTCATTCATTCATTGCTTCATGATTTATGCCCAATTCCCCATGTTCTGATTCCTGCTGATATTTTCTATTCACCTGTGTATTTCTGATTTGGCGTAATTTGTTTTGATTTTTGGCTAATTGATCTCTTTACAACATTTGGCATTGAAGAAGAAATACTACTACTGACGACGGCTACTTTAATTAACTGCGATTCTCTGAACTTGGAGGTCTCTGTCTCTCTTTTAAAGGAATATGGAAAAAAAATGTTGAGGATCAATTGTCAATTGAAGTGACCAATCTGTTTGGAAATCCCAGAACATGAGGTTTATCAGTGCAGAAATGGTCATCACACTTAAATATGATAACCCGAAAATCCGGAACCGGGCGATGGAGGATGTGCTGAATGCGATGGAGTTTGATTGCGAGTTTAAAGGAATAGGTTGTAAAACTGAAAAGATGAATAGGAGCACGTTGAGAGCCCATCATTTGGAATGCACATTCAAGCAAAAGTGATAATTAATTAATTATTTAATTGTTCATTCTTCATTAATGGTTTGTTTTAAAAATGCAGATTATTTTAATTTAAAATTTGAATTAGACCTTTTCATTTCTGCAAACTGATTGGATTCAACACCTGTGAATATGATGCAAGCAAACAGATTCCGAGGTTGACCTTAGGTCATCTTTATCAAGCTCACAAAATCCCAGTTCGCTATTCTGATGAACTGACAATGTGCCTTGCCAACTTTGCTATGGCTTCCCGACAAGCTGTGAGAAATAAAGGGACAAAGTTATGGGGACCAGTTATGATTCACCCAAGGAAGGACGAGTTTGGACCTATTTTTATGCTAATTGGGGTAGCTAATGGAGGGTCCTTGGTTTTGTTTGTACTTGAAGGATTCTGAGGAGGACGCTTTCAAGTACCAGGTGGACCTTTCGATTTCAAATGTTTTTGGAATGGGAGAGGTGAGTAAAACTTTATAGATTTATTATTATTTTAAATTTAAATGCTTTAAACGTTATTGCTAATTATATACTAATTATATTTTGTATTGACAGAACAGCGAATTAAAATGGAATGTGGAACGTTTCACATTTAAAAGAATGGAATATTTGGTGAAGAAACCACCTGTGTCTCTACCTCTGGATATTTTGAAGAAGCGTTGGCTCATTAAAGATTAAAGTTGGGATTACAAAGAAGATTAATAATCAAGTGTTGGAAGCTGTTAGAGACTCTGTCAAAATTATTTTGCGTTAAAATATAAAATATAATTATGTCTTTAGAATCAGTAAAATATTTTACTGCTTAAAAGTACAAAAATATACTGATTTTTTAAATTACTTTAATGATCTAAATCTAAGACTCTAAGAAATCAAATCAATTTCTTTCAAGAGTCTCTTGATACCCCAAAAAGCATTCACACCTCCATTCCCACTCCTTTTTATATTTCTCAGTTCCACTTTTTTATATATATTTTTTGTACTTCTACTCCTTCCATAAATAATGCGTAATAATTACTAATAATAATCCACAAAAATAGAATAAAATTTAAATATTATGTGTCTGAACTCAATATTTTTTGTAACCACCACACCACGCCTTTTCATTCAACACGTTATTGAAAGGGTACATGACATACATCACAGCCATCACAGCTACATGCACACGAGCCATACACCACAGAAGCCGACAGCCGCAGCCGGCTTCATTTCTCCATGCGACTTACATAAATACATACCTGCTGATATTTTTTTTATTTACCTGTTGCCTGTATTTTTCTGTTTGTTTTTGCTTGGAATAATCAATCAAGTCACAAGTTCACAAGTGACAAAAGTCAAGAGTGGGCGTAATTTTTAATAATTTCTTGTGAGTACTGAACTGAAATTATCTATTTTCTTTTCAAAGAGGAGTACTTACTTATTTGGAGGGGGAAACACTGCTAAGGACTGTGAACTTGTGAAGTGAAGGTCTGTCTCCAGACAACATGGACAAAAAGATGGAGGAGCACTTAAAGTGCCCAATTTGTTTCGAAATCCCAGAAAATGAGGTTTACCAGTGCCGAAATGGTCATCAAATTTGCAGTGGTTGCTGTAACGACAAATTAACTTTGTGTCCGACATGTCGACTTAAATATGATAACCCGAAAATCAGGAACCGGGCGATGGAGGATGTGCTGAATGCTTTGGAGTTCGATTGCGAGTTTAAAGGAAAGGGCTGTGTCCAGAAGATGCATAGGAGCATGTTGGCAGGTCATTTTTTGGAGTGCAAATTTAGGTAACTATTTAATTGTATCGTAATTATTTTAATTAATATTTATTCATAACAATCAAGAATGCTAAGAAATGGTTAATTAATTATTGTTCTGATTTTAATTTTTGGAATAGACCTTTCCCTTTCTGTAAACTTATTGGATTTAAGATGTGTGCATGTGACGCCAGTAATCAGATTCCGAAATTGACCTTGATTCATCTTCAGCAAATTCACAAAATCCCTGTTCGTCAACAAGCCCATGATGAAGTGGTGGTCTGTCATGCTAAGTTTGTTGGAGATTTAATCCCACCACGCGGGGAACGCCGACGAGCGGCCAGGATGACGACAACAAAGCTATGGGGACCGGTTCTGATTAAATTGGAAAATGACGATTTTGGACCTACTTTTATGCTAATTGGGGTGGTTAATGGAGGGTCAATCTCTTGGCTTTGTTTGTACATGAGTGATTCTCAGGAGGAGGCGTCCAAGTTCCAGGTTGAGCTTTCGATTTCAAATGTCTTTGGAATTGGAGAGGTGAGTAAAATTCATAAAAAGTTATTATTTGAAATGTTTAAAATATATTTATTGCTAGTTATGAACTTAATTACGTCCTATTTTTCATTAACAGGAAAGCGCATTAAAATGGAATGTGGGATGTTTCACGTTTAAAAGACTGGAAGATTTGGTGAAGAAGCCACCGGTGTCCCTACCTCTGGATTTTTTCAAGCATCATGTTGGTGATCATCTTCTAGATAATGGCTCATTAATGATTAAAGTTGGGATTACAAAGAAGACTGATAAAAAAGTGTTTGAAACGGTTGGAGATCCTGTCAAAGTTTATTTCCGTTAAAGTTAAAATGTAATTGTATAATAAGTTTGTGTTTAAAGAGCAAAACAGCTCAAACAAGCTACATGTGAATTCCTAAAAAGTACAAAAAACGATGCATTTATAATATTAATATAAATCTAAGATGCTAAGAAAAGATTATATTGTCACATTACATAATAACTTTATATAGATTTAAGAAAATTGCCAAGATTGGAATTAATTGTACCTTGTTCCATCCTGCTGATTATAATAGGCTATAGTTATTTAAATGATATTATATAGTAATACAGATTATTAGACAGGGTGCTTGCTTGATTGTTTTCTAGATAATTTCAATATTTGAATTTTTCATCTCTTTAATCTTTACGTAATAACTATAACTATTTTGATAGTAGATATATATAATTTGCATGTGTATATCATATTAATTTAAAAATATTAAAAGATTATTTTGTTAAATGTAGTTTTTATAAGATTTAGGAATACTAATTTTCATTTTGAAATTATAATTGCTATTAATAGTGTTAAAATTTGTAATTGATTGTAATTAAATTTTTCAACGATTTGTTCACAGAAACTAAAGCTTGTATAAGTTTTGTACTATTTCTAATAATTAAAAAAAAACCAGTACAAAAAGTCAATGGCTATTTCATAAAACGAAGTATTCTAGTTCTATCAAATCGAAATAACTTAAATATTTGTTTTGCACTCTATTTTCTTCCAACATAAAATGCCCTTGTGTTCCGTCCTTCCGTTTTGTCTCAACTCACTGTAAAATAGAATGAAAACATTAAAAAATTTATACAAACCTAACACTTTAAAAATTCATAGTTGATAGTATTTAACTTTTAATTACCTGTGTATTTTCATCCCGTTCTCTCGTTGTACATTCAAGTACATTGTTTCAATGCCAACAATACTACATTTCGAAATCGAAGTGCTTTCCAGAGGCACATGCATACATAATGCAAACATTCCTGGAAAAACGAAAGTTAAATTTTTTTAAAAATTATAGTTCTTGTCACGATTCTTAATTTAGTAATACCTACCATATAGTTAGTTCTTACCTTAAATATTCCTACATGGAATACAGTTCAGAATACTTCTTTATTGATTATTCCAACATGTTTTCTTGTACATTTTGTATTTACAAGCTGGCTTATTATAAATAAATGTTCCCTGTCCCCTTAATCCTTAAACTAAAAATCTACCTTTAAATCAGTCTAGTTTCACCTAAAAACTTCTTTTAAATATAATTTTTCTATAATAACCACCAATACTACACTAAATATCGTTTCCCTATTCAATATAGTTCTAATTCTAGCAACACCACTACTCTCACTTTCTCCAGCTTTAGTAACCGTATCCCTCTCAGTTTTCTTATTTCCCACCTCCGGTTCATCATTCTGGTGTAACTTATCTACATGAGCCAGTGGCTCCGGTGTCTCCATATTTATTGGAGTCGAATTTTCCTCCTCCCCCGCCCCCACCTTTTTACAAGTCCCATTCCCCGTCCCCCTATACCCCTCAAAACACTGACATCTATTCCCCGTCCCACAAAACCCATGCATCACACAAAGATTCACTCCCGTCGGTACACACGTCCCTCCTACCTTCACCGAGCACCTCCCCCTCTGCTCATCATAAATCTCCAAAAACCTCCTACAATTCCCATGCCAGTCCTTCACACAAGTCCCATTGTCCCCAGTCTCCTGATACCCCAAAAAGCACTCACACCTCCACTCCCACTCCTTCTTAGCATTCCTACTTTGTTGACACCTCGAATTTAAAACACAATCATCCTTTCCCACTTCACACCTCTCTCCAGACTTAACTTTGCACTCATGCGCCTCCTCAAAATAAACCCTATCTCCATGACAACCACACTTCCCCCCAAAACATCCCATCCCATCCTGTTCACAGTCCCCATCCATTTCACAAACCGATCCTATTTCCGGTAAGCACTTCTCCCCTTTTCTTTTAAATCCTTTTAGACACCCACAAATCCCAAAATAAATCCGATCTTCTATCCGATTCGGGTCATCGATGCATTCAGAATTTTGCACACAGTTTAACTTAATATCTGGGAATCCCTTTAATTCGCAGTGATGACCTGGTGGTGCCGCACATGTGTCCAAATAAGGATCGTAAATTACTAAGGATTCATTGGATTGCCGATGGCATGAGCAGGTGCCTGTGGCGTCACATGACAAATATTTGTCAACGTTGCAAACATCGTCTTCGGAGATGTCGGAGGGACTGCAGGAGGCGCCATAAGATTTTTTACAGATGTCGAGTTCGGGAATGTAGTCGAAATAAGGTTTGCACTGGCACTTGGAATTTATACACTGCTTGTTCCAGTCTTTGCAGTCGGTTGAATGTGAACATGAAATGGTTATTTTTGATGATGAAGATGATGTGATAATTTTTGCGTGGGTGTTGCGTAAGCAGATGAATATAAAAAGATAAGTAATTAAAAAAGTTGAGATCAAGGTCAAAGGTGAAATTTGTTGACGTTTGTGAGATGATGATGGCAACATTTTGTTGATTTGTCTGGTATTTTATTGAAGATTTTTAATTACTTTTGGAGATCTTCATTGAATTGGAGACGAACTGTGTAATTGGAAGTGGAACAGACGTATGAATGGATGAGATGGTAGAAAATAACGAAATGCAGTGGAAAGATCAACAGATTCAGATATTCAGATCCGGGATTAGTTCAGTGTTCCATATGGCATGATTGATGGAGGAAAGGAGGAAATTGGTCGATTTTCCTTTTAACTTTCTGGTTTTTTCTTTACTTTTGTAATAGAGATGCACATAAAAGCTGTGTTTTTAGCAAGGACGGTTTATGTAAATATGAATATAGTACATGGTTAACGGAAACGGGATTATATAAAAGTATTATATTTTTGGTGGATGTATTCAGCTTCCGTTATCTTCCAGTCAATTTGACTACTTTTTGCACTTTGCCTAAAAAGCCAGTGTACAGTGGTGCGTTATGGGATTAGGAAAGTGTTATGAAATCTCTTTTTTCTGGATTTGATGTTTGGCTTGACAGAAAGATGCGATAGGTGATAATTGATTGATGCTTCAGCTTCAACGTGTGTTAAATGGGTTCTTGAAGTATCTGTTTTATAGATGTACCTATATGAAAATTTTAATATAAATGGGAATAATATATAAGGTATAAATACAAAAATTGATAAATGAAATAGAATTTACTTTTATATTAGCTATATATTTAGGTAGTGAGTAGTCAACTAGCTTGATAAGGTATTTTTTGTATATTTATAAGGTACATATATTTTCAGTAAAGAAGGCAAATAACTAAAATCGTTATCCAAACAGTGCGAAAAAACGGACACAACCTCATTCTCATTTTATATGACTTGTGAAAATATTTGCGCTGATGAAATGATGATGATTGTTAAGCTGGCAGGCAGGCGTAGACTAACAAAACGTTTTAAAGATTATCACCATTCGCCACTCACCACCTGGCTTACTGGGTAAGGTAGTAATGACAATATAAAATGGACAAACTATATACTTGTAATTTAATTGATGGTTTGCTATATTAAAAATTTATTTTAAAATGTTTGCAGTATTGTATTTGCACTTAACCCAAATACTCACAAACAAACACTTATTTTAACACGAAAATTCAATATATTTCCCTGTATAAAGGCGTTCCCAATGTCAAGGTATTTCCTTAATTTCTTAATAGACTGGCTATTATATAATTCTATATGAAAATATATTTCGAAAGATTATATAATTATTGCTTTATATATTTTGTGTGCTATATGAATTTTTATCTGAAACAATGCATTGGCAATATATATGGCCATCTGCTAAATTCATCGTCGTCGTAAGAAGAACGAATGCACTGACTAGGAACAGCATCCACGCATTTTCATTAGATTAAGATCAGAGATCCGTTTATCCTCCAAAAACTTGGGCTTTTGTTTTGTTTCTTTTTCGGTTTATTTACAATTACAAGTCTGGTGATTTCGGATCGGGGTCGACGTCATGATGATCATGATGACGATTGTATGATGGCAGGGAAAGCAAACAGAAATGCGGATATATTCAGAAAAAAATACTCAGAATCATGATTCTGATGGAAAACGTACTGCGCAGAAAATAAGTGATTTGTTTGTAGAAACAATAAAAATTGATGCTAAGGATGAAGATGAAAGAAGAGGGCATTATGCTTTTTTTGCATGGATGATGAAGATACAAAGTAATGTTGAAAGATAACGTCATCATCATCAATAGGCTGTAATATAATATATAATGCAAATTTTTTATTACCTTTAAATTGCAATGTATAAGGTATAAACTAAAAGTTTATACTGATGATGGTGCGAAACCTTTGAAGTTTGGCAACTGGGAGAGATCACTGTCTGATCTGAATGTCAACTGTAAACTTATTTTATTATGGCCTATGCGGATGTATAGAGATATAAAGGTAAGTATATATGGAACTATGGAACAAAAGCTGCCGATTGGATTTTTGGATTTATATCATAATAGGCTTTATTTCATGTGCAAAGGATGCCAGTTATGTAATTGCGGACCATAAAAATGACTTAAAACTTGATTGGATGATGGTAAGTACAAGAACAGTACACAGTCAGAGTTTGATATTTATAGTGGACATCATAGTGGATCCGACATCAGTATAGTGAACATGTATATTATGAACTTCTATATAATGGACAAGTTTATAGTGAACTTGTGTATAATGGACATGTATAGATAAGTAAGTAATGGACAAATAGCTATAGACAAATGCTTAGTCCCTAATCGCAGGCTCACTGTAGCAAGACTTGACTGAACACATGAATTTGTGTGAAAAACAAGGAAACCCGACAAATAACGCGAAGTATTTTTTGATGAGGTGATAATCATGAGATTTTAACAGAACCATGTCACGTCATTCATATGAATAAATTTCAGATAAGATGAAATATGAATGCACTGATTACTTATAAGTACATGTCATCAAAATAACTATTATGTCATAAAATATTATTTTTTCAGGTGCTATATCACAACACCACAAGGTTTACGAGATTTCGTTACGGTACAAGTTCAAGTTCTTTTAATATTTTCTTTTTCTACAAGTTCTTGTGTGACGTAGTAAAACAAGTGCTTTCAAAAACGTTTATTTATTAGTAGCAGGTGCAATAAAAAAGAATTGTTTTGGACATGATTTCGGCAATTTATTAAATATTCTGTTCATCAAATCAAAAGACTTCTAGATTACTATGTACCTGAGAAAGAATGGTCAACAAATTACAAAAGTATGCGTCCTCCTCATTGCCATTGTTTTCTTGAGCATTTCCTCAGGTTCGTTAGTTTACTTTCAATTGTACAAACACATTTCATAATATCAACATTTATAAAATATTTTTAAAAATAGTGACTTATGCCAGAAATGACTGCCATTCGTATGGAGATGCCCGTGGGGCAATTTGTGTTTGGGGCTCATGTCCTCATGGCATGAAGAGTGCGTATTGGGATTACGGCTGTGTAAGAATCCATAAAACACCACAAAGATGCTGTCATTACTGAATAGATAAACTTTTAATTATGAAATTTTTAAAAATAAATATTTATAATATTTTGAAAAGCATTATAACAAATTATTAGTAATAAATAGTATTTTTTTTATTTGTTTTATGGTGCCGGTATTCCAAGAACAGTTTCCATTATTCGATCAATAGAAACCTCCAAATATTCAATTTTACTGCACCGTTTCAACTTGAAAAACCTGCCACAAGAGAAACTAACTTTCTGAAAAGCCCTTACCCTCAACTTTCTCCATTTCACATTCCTCGTAATTCCCAAACAATTTTTACTTTCCCTATTCCATTTCCTCCATCTTCTAATAATATCTTTAGATTTTTCATGAATATTTACAGCAAACGGCATTAAAGCAACAATAATAGAAGGTATGACAACACTTCCGCCCAAAGCCGTAAAATAAATGAACCAAGCCACCTTCCCAAAACAATTGACAACCATCCACGAAGCCACAACAATCAATACCAAAGCGGAAGTCATCATCAAAGAAATTAATAAATTTCCTGGTGGCTTTGCAATTTCATGAATCATTTGAAGCATAATAAAATTTCTCATTCCTTTCGGTGACCATGGATACTTCAAACAAAAATTTAAAATTTCTAAATAAATTTGAGTGACTGTTATAAACACCAAAATTAGGAAACTCACGGTCCGAAATGTTTCCAAAACTGCTATGTAGCCCATAACAAGTCGGAGGAGAAATGATAACCAAATTATTTTAAGAGATCGGTCAACAGGGTCCGGGAGAACATAAAGGTCCAAAATGTGTCCAAAAGGTTCCATATTTTCAAAAATGGCAAAAGTTGTCAGAGGAACAGGAATTGTTGCTGACCCCAAAACCATAATATTTACAAAACATTCCATTAAATTTGATTGTGAAATTTTAGTCCGTTTATCTAATTTTCTTTTGACTTTGAGGTTTCCTAGGTGACGATGTACGTCAATCAATTTGATAAAAAACTGACAAATGTCGGTTCCATAAATAATAGCAACTGTTGCAGTTCCTACACTCATGATTGACGCTATGCAAATCACAATTGTTTCCACGGTAACTAGTAGTCTTTGCAAATGTTTGCGATAAAATTGCTCAAAAAAGATGACCAGTGATGTTAATAGTCCGAGAATTAGAACTGTGCCGAAAATTGATATGTACCAAGGTATTAGTTTGTATGTAAAATTAGAATTTTTGGATTTCATACAGTAAATTTTTCGGTTCTTTGAATCCCATCGGAGGGATTTTGGATATGGAACGTAGGAGAATAGACTTTGGTGGAAGTCAAATGCTTTCCATAAATATTCTAATGATGAGGATGACATTTTTGTTGACCACTTGACCACTACTGAATTGTATATTTATTGTTTTAGTTTAAAAAATTGGTATTTACATGGACATGTGCGTCTTGATTACGTTTGCAAACTTTTTCTCCTTTCTTTGCAATCTGATATTGTTCGAAACTGACGGATTTAAAAAAATTGCAATGTCGATTGTTATCTATGATCTGCTTGTAGAATGGATATAAAGTATTATATACAATAAACTGCTTAAAAGGCTATAATTTTGTATGGAATTATTAATTTTACTTGTTTTTTATTTTGAAAAATTTGGCAAAGGAAAATTTTAAAATTTGTGTTTATTAGGTAGCTGTACAATATCTACTGACTATCTTCATATTTATCAAGTTAATAACAGTTTTGTTACATCGCCATTAAGTAATTTAAATTGGGATATCAGATTTTTGGGTCAAACGTTTATGAATTCTTACTACGCACACGTGTGTGTTTTTATTTAAAAATTGTTTATTCAAAAACCAATTTTTCTCTTATTTCATTATCAAGAGAAAGTATTCCAAGATGTTACGCCTGTGATTGGATTTTTGTGATAAACCCTGACAATTTGATTAGTGTATCAGTATATCTTGAAGTAGTAGTCTATATATTAAATACGCCCATCAATTTCCTATAAGTTATTTCATAGTCTACTTTGTAGTCTAAAAAATTCCATATATATTCAAGTAAATAATAAATATGTTCCTAAAATAAATATATCTCCGTATGTTATGTCATTGTCCTTCTTTTTCAGTATTAACTTTTCCATCAAAGACTTTATTTCAATTTGTACAAAAAACATGTTTGTTAACCTACCAGTACGTTTCTGTGAAATAATTCCAATTATTAATGTTTACCGTAAATATAAACTATAAAATTAGAACTGACTAAAGGGCTATACCAAACCAAGTCATATAACAAGTTTGCTGATATTAATCAACAACATGTACAATGACTCTTTTTCGTAGACTCATTCTGCTAACTCGTGATTTAATGACGACTTACTTTACAACACGTGTTGGTTTACCAACTCGTGACTTTTCCACGTGCAAAAGTATCGTATGACTAGATTGCCAAATTACAAATAGGCAGGGGCCAACGATTTACCAAAATTAATTCAATCACAAACCCCAATCCGGAACCCAATATACAAAACGCCCATAAACAAAATATTTTTAATACATTTCCTTCCAACTTTAACGACTTTACCTTCTCCATCTGTCCATTATAAAAATTCCTGTTACCAATTTCCGTCGGACTAATAACCTTACATCTATCCTGAACTCTTTGTGAATACGCATTTCCATAAAATTCTTTAGTCCAAAGTTCCTGCAATCCTGAAGCCACATATCT
>JAQFYG010001967.1:0-16467 GCA_034694325.1 Entomobrya corticalis
AAGCAGTACTTGGGAAATCGAAATTATATTACATCTGTTTAAATGGTAATACTTTATTTAGTTTCGTTAATTATAGACTTCTACTAAAAATACTACTAACATTTTATGTTTTTCTATTATTATGACATTGAACCTGTATATTGCAGTATATTTTAATTTTACATCCAAGAAACCATAATGTACTTTATAGAGCAATACTCGGAGATTCCGTTGTTTCTTTTTGTTTACTATTCAACATTGCTGAATGTGCTATTCAAAACCAAATAATAATCATCTTCAATAATCTCTATGTCTGTCTCACATTAAATTAAGATTATCACGATCATAAAATAGATCAAACGATTTTTATTCAACAGTGTGCAGTAATTACCCGATCTGAATCTTCATTGACCATCCAAAGTTTCAACATCTTCGAAATCCAACAGTGAGTGACGAAATATCAAATAATAACAATATTTAAATAATACGTACGTTCTATTGTTGATTGTATTTTATTTGGTTGTAAAGTGTATCAGTGTATCACTTTGCCTGAAGTGTGCTATTTTTTCACGCGTGTCTGACAATAATATTATTGTGATATGTCCGTTAGGACTCATTTTATGCTTAGTACCAACGGATAATTAAACATGTTTATTGTACGTCATAAAGTGGAACTGCTTGTATACTATTTTAATGATTCGTTAGTGGTTTCATAGTGTTGTTTTGTTTGGTAGCGTAAGCCGAAAGGCCGAACTCGAAACAACTGTACCCAGACGGGACGCTTAGACCAAAATGCCAGGAAAAAGACAATCAGACGAAAATTCCAATCCTGATCAAGAATTAAATCAGAAAAATAAAATAAAATTGGAGAAAACTAACAAACCGCTACTTCAGTCGAACGAAGAAACCGATAGCAAGAAAAAGTTGTCGACGTTTGAGAAAAGAGAAAGAGAACGATTTTCTAAATCAGGAATGAAGAAAGGATCGCTGTTAAAATATTTCGTAAAGGGGAATCCTGAAGACATGAATGGGCCTTCAGTTCGTAATAGGTCGTCTTCAGCATGCTCCATAAATTCCTCAGTGTATAATCCCCGTACTATTGTTAATGCAAATGCTACACGGAGGAACGAAGAAAATGGAGATCAAACAAGCCAAAGTCAAGATTCCGATATAGAATATTTAGGTTCAGTTCAACATGGGGAAGCAAATGTGATTTCATTGGAAGGTGATGGCGATGACAGCGACAGTGTGAGCCAAGAACAATTTGATGCAGATTCGCCCCAGGTTTCAGATTATGACGATGAAGAAGGAAACGGAAGTGATAATGATCAACAAGAAGACGTTGAGTCTGTCATTAGTTCTTTGGATGGTCAAGAATTAAGTGGCGAAGCTAAAATAGTACAATGGCAGAGACAGAACAAACGCATGCTTCAAGATGATGAGCCAGTAGCTAAGAATAATAACGAATTGCAGCCGCCTCCTGCCAAAGCCAGCAGACTTGACTTCTCAGTTAAAACAAAAGAACTAATTTCTCACGAACAGTGTACTCCAGAGAAGCCATTATCACAGGAAAGCAACACATCTACTCCCCCGCTTCGCATCGTTAATGTATTTACTCTATCCGGAAAAGACGCCACTCCAAGTACAAGTTCTGGTTCAACATCATCGACAGCAGCAGTAGAAAAGGCGAAAAAATCAATATTTATGTACAAGGTACGTTTATTCAGTAAATATTTCATTATTTTTTTCTATTAACTATTCTCAATGAAAATGACAAATAATTTTTTCCCTCATTTTATGTACTTTTTTGTATGCTGCATGCTGTATTGTATTGCAGGAATTTGAGAATCCAAATATGCTTAAACTAATCGAGAAAAAAATTTGGCGCAAAGTTGTCGAAACAATGAATGCAGACCTACAAAATTATAAACTCCCCGCAAAGATTTATATGAGCCAACTCATTCGGAAGGCAATCTTTTGTGAGGATTCGCGTATACCAAAGGACGTTCAAGCAGATAGTTTGAAACTGCTAGAAGAAATTATGCAAAACTATCCCCCATATAATGGAAATGGAAGAGATTTATCCATCAAGTACTATAAGGAAATACTGGAAAAGGTTAGTTGCCTATTCGTTTAATACGTTTGTTAGTAGCAATACCAATAAAAGTTTGTGGTAAAGGTATAGCTTTCAATCAGCAATATGTAATTTGGGAATGTATGTATTTATGTAATTTGGGAATTCAATCAGCACCATAATATTGTGTACTTATGTATGCATCTATCTGATAATTGATTGTTCTATGCTTACTAGGACTATAAGCTAAATATTTGTGAATAATTTTTGCTGAATCAGTCTAATTATTTTGAAAACTTGTAATTGCAGGTGTTTGATCAAGGAAACAGAGGGAATAAACTAAACGTGTTTCTGACAGAGGTCCATAAGCGGCTTCAATCGGAAAAAAATGCATTGCAGGTTTTTATACTAGTCACGCAGTTAGTGGTGAACCAATATGAGGTTTATGAAAAAGAAGTAGGTGTGAAGGTTCATCCTCCCCTCTTTCAGTATTTTTTGGAAGAAAATGAGGGCGTATTCCGATACAACCAATACTGCAAAAGTATTGTCAACAAATGTTGCAATGCTAAAATAGACGAGGAGTTTTGCATTTATTTGGTAATTCAAATTTAAATCATCAATCATTTTATTGTTTTTATTTCATTTCACATTGTATAATAACTTTGTATTAAATTTTAGAAATGGGTCGATTTAATTTCTCAACGATTGGGCAAATTTCCTGCTCGGCAAAATGATTATTTACAAATGATCAGGGACACGGCCAAGCGATGCTTAGGTAAATAATACAATATATAAATCATGTCTATAGATGGTACAATTTTAAAATATATTTACCTGCAGATACCTGGTTTAATGTTGTATACATTTTTGCATTTTAGCTGAAAGTGATCTTGGATTATTGCTCTTAATGAATATATCGTATAAACTATTTTCAAAATCGGTTTGCGAAGTCATTTTTAGGGACAAGCTGAAAGTAGTCCGAGCAGATGGTAATCACGATGAAGTCGTTTCTGAGGAAGACCGAACATTTTATTTAGTAAGTTTGATTTTTTATTTAAGTAATTTGATTTATTACCTGCAAGGTAACATATTTTGAAAGCTATCTCTATTTTCGTTTTGGGGAAATTTAAGTATGAATATATGTTTTATTTATTGTTTATAGTCGTCACTGTCTAAAACTTTGCTAATTAAACCTGCTGGAGATATGGTGTCGGACGTCATTGAGGAAGCTTGCAAAGTTAATGCTTCACTAACCTTTAAACAACTCAGAGTTAATTCAACTCAAATCAATCAGCCGAATCGGGAATATCAGAGCAGGGGAAGAAGAATAAACGTTAAAGGAGAAACTCGTCTGCATATTCTTTGCCGACCAGGACATGACAATCCTGTTCGTGAAGTTCGTAAACATCTGGAAAGCTACCCTGAGGATGTAAATCTGAAAGACAATTTCGGGAACACTCCACTACATGATTGCGCAAAGAATAATAAGGGCAACGTCATTATTATATTTATGCAACTATTCGGTAAAGCATACCATGCATGAAATAGGTTTACAATAATAATGTTTCATGACAGCCTGACCCAACATTTTTCTGATTAATTTTTCTTAAAAATTTTCAGAGAAGAGAAAACTAAACATGATTGATTTTTTGGCAAGAAACGAGAGCTTGGAGACTCCCATGCACCTAGCAGCAACATATTGTGATCCACAAACTACAGAACTCTTCAAATATTTTGCAACCTGCTGTGGTGTCATTGATGAAGTTCTCACATCCGCAAACAAAAATGGGAAATTGCCATTTGAGTTGGCGCCCGCAAATACCCCGATACAGAGAAAGCTTACCCCCAGTGGTTACGATAAAAAATCAATGCTCAGACATGGAGGATTCACTTTGAACAAGAAAAGTGTCGAGATTCTTGAAAATAGTTTTGAGTTAAGGAAGTTATTGGCATGGTGGAGTCAGAGTTGCCTTTAAACGCTTAATCGTGCCTTTCAAGATTACTTGAAATCTTTCTTAATATTAACTTGATTTGTTTTGAAATGATATTATGAATGTGAAAATAGCATGAATAATTGAAGAGTAATGATGTAATTTTATATATTTTATTTATGTTTTTTATAAAAATTATATATGCTCTAAATGGGGTGTGATAAAATGAATTTTATGTTATGACGAATCGAGAAACATTTTATTAAATAAATATGTAGCTTTAAACAGTAGCGATATTAATTAATTTAAAATAAATATTTTTTAACATGCAATTATTTTTTATGTCATACTGAAACGAAAAAGAAACAGAAAAACCTACAAGTTGTTCTTTAGCCACGCCGTGGTAGATAAAGAAAATCTGGCCATCCAAGAAATATTATTGCGAATTTGCTGAACAGTTCGTTTTAAAATCTTGTCAACATCTTCCAAATCAGCTTTGTACTTGGTAATAAATTCTTCAAGCTACATTATGAGTGAAGCAATTATGTCATTATGCATTCTTCAATATCTAATGGTATTTAAATAAGTTAATTTAGTTCAAAGTAAATACCTCATCAAGCTGTTCCTGAGTATTCCAGTATTGGGCTGCTGTTTCCAAACCTTTAGCAATAATAGCGACTCCGTCAAAGCGAGTTTGAATTGCATTAAAGTTCTCGTCAAAGTATCGTATTAAATCCTTCCTTGTGACAACATTACGTGCCAGTTTTAACATCAACTCATAACCCAAACCCGGTGAAACTACGAAATCATTGTTTGTCAAATTCAGTCGTAATCTGAAAGTCCAAAAGCGTATAGGATAATAATACAAACAAATTAAGGTAAAACAAAACTGGCCTTTGTTTCAATATAAAAATAGTTTGGAAATGCATACTCGTATAAAACCGCTTCACTCTTTGAGCATCCAAGACTTCTAGCTATTGCTTGTTTTACGTCAATATTTTTCTCTTTTGGAAGAAGATGCAGCAACGAGTCATATAAATTCCTATCTCCGCCAATAATTGCATTACAGTAAGTCTGGGAATGTAAGTCCGATGGAATACTAATAATTTTAAAAAGAATTGTTAGTCAATCAAGCAAAACTTTGTTTTTATAGAAATTCTTCCTGGTCAATTCAATGTACATGACTGTACCTATTAATTGAGGATTCGGCCCAATTTTGAACTTTCCCTATAGCATGTTCTATTGCCAATGGTATTTCCAATAATCCAGCCCAATGAAGCAATGATGCCCTATGAAGTACAGGAATACCTTTCTCGTTGGAACCTTGCTCAACGCCGATTGCACCCAGAGAAGAGGCGATACGCTCAAATACATATTCCTAATCATAACATATTATTATGAGTTGTTGTTACGTTGCTTTCATACAATCGTTGGGAAATGAGTGGAAATTTTGAAAAGATTACCTTAAAGTCTTGAATGACACCTTCGTCAGATGCAAACATGGCGTAGATTTTTCCAAGACCATTAAGCGCTGAAGACCAAACAATAGGCTCCAACTCTTTCCCTAAGTACCTAGTGTAATTAAGAGCAGCTTCCACTGAACCATAGCCTGTGATAAAATATCAAAATCAGTTACATAACCGCTGAGCATATAACTTTTTGCGTAAAATAAAATAATTTATAATTTATAAGTAACAACCTGCCCATGCTACTTCAAATGCATCCTCAATAATTTGAGCCCTTGTAACTGCGCTAATTCTGTCATGAGCAGCATTTAATTGATTTTCTATTAATTTTGCTGTGTAGTCATCGTACAATACTCTTGAAAAAACTATAAAATTTCACAATTAGTTTAAAGTTTCCATTTTTAATAATTAGTTTCAAGATGTGCATAATATAATGACAAAGGCAAATGTACCAGACGCGTCGGGGTTCACAACAATCCATGTAAAGTCATCATCGGTATAAATTATTTTTGACGGTTCAGTATTCGAAAGCCAAATGCTGGGAACCTTCTTATCAAAAATTGAGACATGAGAATTACCCTGCAAGGTTGTGATTGGGATGTACCAGTACTTAGAGAGGGAACTGTTCACTTCTGGTGAGTCAATAAACCTCTCCTACAAATAAAAGTATCGCAGAAAATATAGAATAAATATTTAAGGGTCACAATTATTGTAAAAGTAAAACACTACATAGCTCAAGGAAGTCATACGCAATACGCGTGTACAAATTATTTGAGTAAATACCTGCGTCAACAAAATTGCGCGTTTGGAAACATATTCAACACGAATAAGCGGGTATCCAGGTTCCAACGTCCACGATTCCATTATTTCAGTCAATGAAGCAATTGGAGGATGAGCACCACTACTTATTGCATGACGTTCCAACACTTCGAATAAATCCCATTGTGTAGCTGTACCATAAGCGCTATATAAAACGAGAAATAGTAATGAAACATTATTGGTGCTTCAATTCCATATCAAATGGGCTACTATTATGAGTATAAAGGAGGAACTTTATCTACTGACTGTTTTGACAAATACATTTGCAGCGCTTCATGGAATACTTTTGGCGTTAGAAAGTTTTCCATCATCTTTAGTAGTGACGCTCCCTATAATCATGAATATTATAGACATTTAATGTATGTTCATAATGATTTTCCATGCTTGTCATGGATCATTTCAAGTTTATCAAACTTTCTCATACTTTTGAGTATGAAATTCCATCAAAGTAAAACATTGGACTTGAAATGTTGACCAAAGGATGAATATCAGCAGTGCTATCCATTTGGAGAGCTCGTCGTCGATAAGCTGTCAGCCATTGTTTATCAGGATCGAATTCCGGGCTTGAGCTTTTCAATCCAAAGTATGAGATATAAGTAGCGAAACCTTCAAACGTGCAAAATATTTTGAAATTAATGCTGGTAGTTTTTAAAATAGTTTTGGTAAATGAAGGTGAATAAAAGGAACCTTCGTTGAGCCAAATTTGATTCCACAGTTTCGTTGTTACTAAATTTCCCCAGTTTTGATGAGCAAGTTCATGGGCAATGGTCAAATCAATCCTAAATCTGCTTTCTTCTGAAGTTATCCCAGGGTAGAATATAATACCTTTCACTCTATATGTGTTTAGACCCCTGAAATATATATATAGTTCTGTCAACGTTCAGCATTTATGCGATTTATGCACTAGGAAAAAAGTTTATAAGTCTCATTTCAATAAAATAAAATGACGAACCAATTTTCTGTAAAAAAGAAGTAAGTCGTTTTTCATTCTTGCAGATGGCAAACAGATTCAATGCAGTTTTGGAGTCATATCAAAAAGAGATTTTCAGTTTAAACGCTTGTAATAATATACATATGCAAAATGCAAGTCGTGTGTGTCAAAATGTCCTGTCAAATTGGTTTGGATTAGTTTGGAAGCTTATCGCATATCGGAAGAGTGCATTTGTGAATTGTTAATACGAAATAATCTGTTATATATGTATGCGGCAACTGACAAGTTCGTATCAAAAGTTCACATCTTATCGAGTAAAATTTATAAAAATCTCGTTGATATGTCCCTAAAACTGCATTTATGTCAAATGCCATCTCCAAGAAAGAAAAACGTCACCCATAGCCCCGGCCTGGAAATCTGGTATGGCTACGCTTGTCATCTTCGGCAACGGATATTCCTGCTTCATGAAGTCATCGTAATATTTTAAAATATTAGCCACCACCTCTGCGGAATGAACTCCCCCTCCGTTCGCAATCATATGTGGTGGACCACAAACCTAAGAAAAAGAATTTGTTGAAATTCAAAATAGGAAATAATGGATATTATACTTCTTAATTACAACTATAAGCTAGATTTATAACCTCAACATGTTTCTTGTATCCTGGAGGTGGTGCAGGCTCGCAAGTAAACTCAGATACAACTAGTGCAACCAAATACGAAGGCATTTTTGGTGTTGGGGCATAATGATCCCAAAACCAACCTGGACGATCCTTACTGTGAAGTAATTGTTAGTATTGAATAGGACTAGGACATTACAACACAATCAAGCTTTTTTGCATGTTTATAAGTGAACTCATACTTTTCTTCGGTTTTGATCAAATTCATGTTACTCATTGAATTGTAATTGGAATGTCGTCCAATGGTCAGTTGAAATGTTGCTTTGTAATCAGGATCATCGTAGCTCGGAAACATTTGTCTGGCGTACTCAGCTTCAAATTGGGTTGTCGCTATCCGTCTGAATTTTTTATAAACAATATTGTAATTAGCGGTATGAACATGGCAAATGTTTGTTTAATTTTCTATTATGCAATTTGTAAACGACTCAATCTTAAAATAATACTATAAGTCTTTCATACTTGGTTAGATTGGAGATAGGATCTTTATAAGTGCTTAAATATAGTCCAGTTAATGTATCAGAAGCTATTTCTGCAACAAAACGAATTTCAACGAGGTATTCCCTCTGGATTTTGCATGACGATCCCATACGAATGATATAAAAGTCATTGTCCACCTCATACGTTTGATTTACTATCGGAATTTGACGGTTGATGGGCTTTCCAAGAACCGATTCGTAAACCTAAAAAGTTAAAAGAATTCACATAGTTTTAAAATACAACAGCAACCAGTTTCGTTTGCTCTAAAATAGAAATACTATATTTTCAATATTTTCATATGCAATAGTTACATTAGAGTTAAAAGGTAGATGTGCTGATGTGATTTAAAATCGAAGAAATTTAATTTTGTCGTTGCAACTTATATTAACTTACTTTTACTGAATCTTCTATGATGGTGAGGTACTGTGTATTTGCATGCAACACAATTTCGTTTGTCGGTTGAACACATTTTATAAGGATGCTGACTGAGCCAGGTGCTTTCAATTCCTCTTCTTCAAACTCTGACTCTAAAATCGTTGTGATTTTAATTTTATAACTAACAGGTCTTGTTGTTCCCGGCAAGTATTTATAAATTATTGACACTGGTGGACTCTTGAGCGGACTTTTCATTTCATCCATGTCAAATTTTGGCCATGTTGAGAAAATATCGGGAGGGCTTACTTCCCATTCTTGCATTCCTGGTGGCGACAATGCAGAAATTGTCGCAATTGACACAAAAACAAATGCACATGTCACTTTGTACAAATTTTCCCATGTTGAAAACATGACCAATTTGTAATTATATTACAAATTTTTAAATTAGAATGTCAGGATTTTTATCAATTAAAAGATGTGGAAAAACGGACACAGTTTGACTTCAACTGTCAACCTGTAGAACCTTCAACTAGAGTAATTAGCTCCTTACAAGCTTTTTAAGCTACTCTCACTCCCATATGTACCGTATAAATGTTAAATAGCAAACTTGTTCTGACAATTAACGCTCATAACCGTGTAGCGTGCATACTGTTTAGTTATGCATCTATTGATGTGGAAGGAAAGGGGTAGCTTCTGTAGGAAGTAATATGGCATTGTGTCTTTAAAACAGCGGGAAACAGTCTAAAAAAAGCAGCAGTAATGGATGCTGTCAGTAGTTGGTAAAAACATTTATGCATGCAGTTGCTTGAAATAATGGTCCACACACCGGCTCGCACCGGAATCAATGCCCATTTAAATATTTTATTTTTAGCTTTTTAAACAAAAAATCTGAAGCATTTTCTGCATCCGTACCTTTTGCCGTCCATACGAACGAAAGGTATTTAATGTGTGTGAAAGGTACACTTTTCTGTGAACACTTCATAGTTAACAATGTTAAGCTTTAAAATCATAATTCCATACTAAAAGGAATTTTATATTTAATAAAACGCCAAAGGCAATAATGAGTTTTAAGAAATAAGTATTTTGTCGCAGTTCAACAGTAAGTAAAGGCATGATTCAACTCATGTGAAGCAAAATGCATGAAATAACAAGCTTTTTGGAAACTTGCATACTTCATTTTATTTCACGTTTTAAAATATATACAAAATATTTTTTTAAATTAATTATTTATTATAATTTCTTCGTGAATATTAGTAGAAGCTGCTTTCAGCTTTAGAACATGACAAGGAGGGTGGAAAAATAGATGGCAAAAAGCAAAAATATACTAGCGACGAGGATGGGATTCGAACCCACGCGTGCAGAGCACATTTGATTAGCAGTCAAACACCTTAACCACTCGGTCACCTCGTCTTGGTTGAGGATGCGGGGTGTAACAAGCCGACTTAGCGCTAGAATGGGATTTTCAAGCAACCCGTTTGCCACACTTACTGCTTTCCCGTCTCTTTATCTCCCACTTCGCTCCTCTCCTCACAAAACCTCTACAATCTCACATTGCGAAGCACTCATAAAGCTGTGAGATGATCACACAAAAATAATAGGTATGTAACCAACAATGCTCAAGCCTGCAAATTTGGATAAAGTTACTAATTTTAATATTGACTTGAGTTTTTACAAAAAATGCTTGACAAAACCTTTCCTTTTATCCTTTTCCCGTACATTTTATATTACTTTGTTTGTTGAAAGCTTAACCTTGTACTTGTACCCTTCTCTTTACAACTTTTTTCCTTATTGCATGCTTGTTTTCCACCTTTTTGTCACACGGCATAAGCATAAATTATACCATAAATTTTTATTTTTATTTTACCGGTAGTGGTACTACACCGGTGCATTCTTACATGAGAAATAAGAAGGAATTCTTCATATGATAGTCATTTCAAATTAATTGATTGAATGAATGCAGATTTAAGTTGCAATAAATGAAAATACTTATTCCCAAAAAGTTAGCAATTTATATTGTATGGTACTAACTAATAACAATCATATTCATTGTAATTTAAGGCATAAAGTTTTAAATATAGGAATCTACATAAAGGGTGTTGGTTCGTATTTTGGTTTATTATTATTTATTGTAAGTTTAACAGACATTATGTCGTCGGCAACGAAAGACGTAGGAAATCATTTCATTGAAAATTGAAACTAAATGGAGTCATTATGCTGAAGAGCAAGTAAGTAAATAAAATATAACAGGAAAAGAACAAACAATCACTTTTTTCTAAATATATAATGTCAAACTGATTGAAAGTGACTATAAGCACTAAAAGGCGCATAATTGTATTATTTGCACTATCGGTTCTATTAGATCGGATCAGGCAGCATCGTTGCGAACATTACAAAATCGGGGAGAATGTTTCCCGGATGGCGATGGTGAAAGCATGCAGTATGAATATGTATATACTTTATTATGAACTAACCCAAAGTGTGTATAGGTATTTGTTTTCATTTGTTTTAGTCCATGTGTCAGTATCTCCATCGTCAACATCTTAACCAGAGAAACTCTTCGGTTTTTACAAATTCAGCCATTTTAAAACTTTACCAATCACCAATAATATATGTATTAATGTATGTAAGCACCTCACTGACTGATAGTTCATTCTAGCGCATTAGCCAACCAAAAGTCATAATGATAATTTAAAATTTAAATCACAATTTTATAACTCTTTAATGTTGCAGTTGCACATTATTTTGCTAGGCTATTATGTTGTGTATGCAAAATAAGTATTATATATAAAAACTAAGATAAAAGGCTAAATCATAGTATATTTATCCTCTAATTGCCCCGAATCGTGCAAATTAGACAAAACTTGAGAATTTAAGTTTTCAACGGGATTTAAGGCTCAATTTATCCAGCTCATGATTACATCGGTTTACAAAGGAATGCCCTATATTTCTTCAATGTTTTCGTAAAGTATGCATGTATCTAGCACATTACATTAGATATTATTTGTGGAGTTGAACACAATTTTTTATTGCTTGCATGCAAAGCGCACTCCATTTCTCCGCAACTCGCTGTTCACGGTGTAATACGAAGGCTGAATACTTTTAAATCGAATGAGAGCATGGATTATTAATGAGATGTGAACACAATATTTTATTATTACATAGCTTTTAAAGTAAGTTGAAGCCACACAAAATGAATATTAAATTATATTAAAAGATTTTACAAGCATTATGCAACTAGGAATTGACAATAAAAATATACTGAATTATTACAACTATGTACATACATAATTCAAAATCCAACTTGATATTATTTTAGCTCATTGTGTTTTTTAAACCTAATATAAACTTTTAAACAAATGAGTTTTCATGCGAGCAAAACAGTACAGAGGACTTATTTGTGATAAGTTCTTTGTAGAAAGTAGAAGCTAGCGAGTACTTTTGTCAAAAATGGGATACTTGTATAGGTAAATTTTAATAACTATCTTGGTCAATTGTTTAATTTGAATTCATAAAATTTTTGTATCGATGTTTATCCTTTTTCATCTCTTCTCTTTCATCATCGTTGTTTGCTTTCGATTCCCACGCCACTGCGTTAACCAGTAGATAAGACACGGCATACTAACGTGACATATTGTACCCCTTTTGGTTCATTTTAGCCGAAACTGTCTCAAAAGTTGTCAAATATTTTTGCTTGTCTCCCTGACAATTTTTTATTGTTATGTATGTGCAGTTCACGATCAAGGATTCAACCTTCAACATCGGCAATAAAACCTTTTATAACTATCGTCTCATGTACTAATCCTGCCGTATAGAAGAAGTTTAACTTCTTGGCATATGCCCTTCCACTTTGAGCTTGGTGCTATGCACTCATCGTTTATCTGAACAAAAAAATAAATCACAGATTTTCAGACTGCAGTTTGTGCATTCTAGCATTAAAGTGCGACTTGAAACCTTATGAGTCATGGAATACTGTACAAGTACCATTTGGTAAGGAAAATTTGTATTTTTAATGTATGTCCAGTGTTAATCGAATAGTAGGTACATGCTCCTGATAGTTTTGATAAGTATTTTTCATTAAATGTTTTAAAAGTAGATACAATAGAGGTTAAATTTTGTCCAGAAATGTCATAATATTCAAGATTCATAGTTAGCAATAAGCAAGCATACTTCCGAGATAATAAACAATGTTATACATATTTATTCCCATCAAATTCATCACAATGTAGATCACAATTCTTTTTTATAAGGTTTTATTGACATTTAGATGATTTTTGACTACTTTTAATCCAGGATTGGCGGTGCTGTTCCCAAAAGCCCTTTCGGTAGATTCTCACAGTAAGAAATACAATTTGAGATCATAGACATATTGAGGCAAACAATATGAGAACCGTCCATTTTATTATAATGCGTTCTGGAGACAAATTGAGATTCATTCATTCATGGCTAATTGTTATTCTGACATGAAAATGGATGAGATTATTTCAGAATGGAAAGACAGGTAATCAAATCAGTTTGAATCCGAAAAGTATAGAAGCTTACAAATAAGCATAATATAATGTACATTGGGATTCGCACTTTTGCACACTGCCCAACTATATATTTTGTTGACATATTTTCATAAGAATGGCATTTTTGACAGGGAGTCAATTAGGACTAAAAGGAAGGCCTTCGCATCAAAGTAATATATTATTCCACGTAATATTTTTCATTTTGTTCAAGGCATAAGTTTTTGTAAGTTGAACAAATTAATCAAATATAAACTTTTCATCAATTCAGCCGCAATTCACTAAATCTTCAAAACCAGTAGCTGATTTAATAAGTTATTCTAAAAAGTCCTCCCATCCTCCTTTTCTCCTGCGGCAATAAAAATTTTGAACCAACGAATCACGAGTTCTCCAAGAAAAACGCTTTAAAATGGTCATAGACAAAACTTGACGAAGTGATGATGATGCAGAATAATCATTATACATTATTCACCATGAAGTTTAGCTTAAACTCGTAATTCTCCATTATTATATCACATGAGATGTACTTAATTAGACTCTACCTGCACCTGTATCGACAGTCAATGCCGAAATTTACGAAGAAAAAGTTGAGCCCTGAAATTGTTACTTTTATCAAAAGATTGATATAAATGCATAATATTGTATATTGTATAGTATGAATTGAATATAGCTAACTCTGGCATGTGATTTCATTTCTAACATCAATATCAGATCAAAGATGGAATTCTTTTAAAATTCATTCTCAGAAACACGCGAGCGGTGTAATCAGGCATAACTTGAAGCTTCTCTTGCGCACCTTTTGTTATCTCTCCTGACTCCTGGGAATAACCACTTCCAATTCAAATCATCATCATCATCTGCGTACATACCAGTGCCACATCCTATAGGGATAGGGATAACAGGTTTATTGCAGCAAACAACAATGAAACAATGTAGCAATAGAAAGAAACTTAGTGTAACATAACAAGTGTTTTAATTTATTCTGTGATGACGTAAATCCATCCAAAGAGAAATGATTATTATAAACTCTTATTCTTCTCATACACAATATATATATATATGTTTGTGTTATATTCTTACTCGGACAAGTTTTTTTGTTTAAGCTTCAAGTTCAAAATATTATCATAGAGAGTGCTTAGTGCTTAGTTGAGGGGAGCTCAATAGCTAAACATAGTTTTCAAAACATATTATACAGTTAATGAATAACAGTTTGCTACGAAATTGAGCCAAGTGAGCACAACTAATATGAATACACACCTCTGAGTTTTTATATTCAATAAACAACAACATAATTTGCTCAAAGTAGGATTTAATATTTGTAGATATATCAACAAAAATAAAAGTACAGAATGGTTATATAGAACATAAATAGAAGAACAAATAGGTAACTATCAATGTGCACACATTAATATAGTCGATAGCGATGTATAGAAAGTATAAAGGTTGTTTTCTTATGTACATTAACTTTTCTCGAAGATGCAAACAGTTATAAAAATATTTCTCAAACAACTTATGAACAAGATGGGGAGACAAGAAGACGACGTGGTAGATTCATTTGAGCATATCCGTTTCATATTTTACGTTTCACTCTCGATTGTTCGACAATATACGCAGATATCATCAAGCTAAAAAAGTTATGCATATCAAATTGTTTAAAATGTATGTTGGACAGCGTGTGTAGTAATACAGTATGTACGTTATGTCTGTATTTGAATGTGTTTTGGGCTAGTGAGTTGCGATAAATGTACTATTAATTGCATATTTCAAGGTGCATTCACAGGAGTCACACCACACACGTGCACTCTGGCATTGTTGAACTCTTTACTACGTCTTACTACGACCAGATGATGATGATGATGATGACTTTTGAGATTCAAGATCAGCAAACAGCATGTCAAGTTTTGAGGGCATTTCCCCTTGTCCACGTTGCTTGTTACACGTCTTCACTTCAGTATCAATAGCATTTATCCCTATTGCATTCCCCTCCATCACCTCACATCTGCGACTACTTTTTGTACGTAATAATATGGCGTGCATAAAACTGTATTGTTTAATTCTTTAAGAAGCAGCTAATTGTAGCACGGCACCCAAAAAGAATTGGCTTTTATTAAAAGGCTGGCCCAACTTCTTTGGTGGCAGTCGTATATAATGATTAAGCATTGTATACAGCTGTAAAGAAAAGTGAATGAAACATCCTGTTTAACATATCATACGATCAGCTAAAAACACTGCGCCAGACAGCTTGTATGCCAGAAAAGTTTAGTTCCAGAATAAATGATTATAATGGTTAAGACTTTCTACGTCGAATTCCAACGAAATGGTTTTTCTAAGCCGGCTTCATAGACCATCCACCTTGCATAACGTCAATATATTCTTTTTTTTGCAAAATGAATAAATTACAGATGAAATATTTACACATAACCAGTAGAGGCGATAGTTTTAGCGAATATTTTAATTGGACTCAATGATAGGTTTTGTAGGTACAGGTCAGTGATTTCTATTAAAACAACTTCAAGAAAATTACAAGTTTCTGAATGTGATTACCATTCAATACATACAGACGAAATACAGCAACTAATAATTTTGTACTGGTTTATAAAACTTTGTAATAATAATGAGTCTATTACAATGTTAACGATATACCTATTAATAAGAATGTATCCGTACCTCTATAATAGTGTTTCTTATAGTTGCATGTTAAAATAGCATGATCATAT
This sequence comes from Entomobrya corticalis, assembly GCA_034694325.1. Lineage (NCBI taxonomy): Eukaryota > Metazoa > Arthropoda > Collembola > Entomobryomorpha > Entomobryidae > Entomobrya > Entomobrya corticalis. The sequence continues at coordinate 15,952 of JAQFYG010001967.1, forward strand.
ACCGCGGCCTTTGTCTAGAAAAAAATGTTCCTGTTTAGACGATATATTATCTTTTAAACCAAGCCTACTACCTTCCGCAAATTCTGAACACCTGCACCAGGTCATCATCGAACCATCAATTTTATAAATTTTTCCGGCGGATCAACTCAGTAGTATTGGAGAAATTGAGGGGGGGAAACTGCATAACCAAAAAGAAAGACATCCGAATTCAGAACCGAAAAAAATTGTCAATTAAAAAAAATTTTAAATCATTTTTATCTCACTCCACGGACTGTCCATTATGGACACGTATTTAGAGTTACATGAAATATTTAATATGCAGTTCCGTTCTTTAATAAAATAGGATGTAATCTTGAATTTTATAATAAAAGGGTCTAAAATATGGTGTACGGACATCTCGACGAATCCATTACATCGAATGTACCATTTCATCGAATCGTTTTCGTCGACTGACCATTTCGTAGAACGGTATTTTTCGTAGAATGGTACTTTTCGTAGAAAACGACCATTTCATCG
>JAQFYG010001968.1:0-16463 GCA_034694325.1 Entomobrya corticalis
ATTTATAATATAATTACATTTTTGCGATTTATACAATCTGTTTTCTGCAAAATGTAGGCAGGCAGGCAGGCAACACAGAGAAAATAGATGCGTTTTTTTGTGCGATGATATTCAATGCTTTGCTCTTCGCTCGTTTCTCGCGGGGCGATATATTCAGAAAGATCCCCTCGCTAATTGGTTCATAAGTAAATAACCATATGAGTTTTTCTTTGCATTTTTAAACATTTTGAAGGATCAACTTAGATTATCAACAAAAGGGAATAAGGTGCGCATATAAATAACATCGTGCGTTGTATATTACAATATTAATAAATTTAAACTTGTACTAAAAAGCTAGAAAAGTTTAAAGAAATTATTAAATTTTCGTTTTGTAGGGCGAATCTGGACCTCGCGGACTTCCCGGTTTGCCGGGAGAAAAGGAAAAGGCGGGACCTTTGGGTCCCTATGGACTTCCCGGGGCACCAGGAGCCAAAGGAGATAAGGGAGATTCTGGTTCAGTTGGACCTCCCGGTGTCCTGGGAGAAAAAAGAAGGAAAGGATCTTATGAATTCCCTGGACTTACCGGTTTACCAGAGGCAAAAGGGGAGGGCACTACTTCTGCACCTTTAGACTACCTGTACTGAACTGGACTGGACTCGGGACTAAGACGTTCCAAAATTCCTAAGAACCCGCTCGAATTTCAACTTCTATAAAAACACCTGCAAAACAATTTTTCACATACTTTACTTTTTAAAAAACATTTTTAAGTCAGTTTTTCGCCAATCATTACCAGGTGCATTTCAATTAAATATGTTTCCGTTATGTTATAATTAGTAAAATATAATAAAATTAAAATATAAAATTTTTGCATATGGGTATAGTTTATTTGAATCTTACATGAAATAAAATATCTAATTGCTAATACTTCTGTAACTTAAATCATTTATCACAATAATCTTTAGCTTCTATGAAATCATTACTTCCCAATATGATATTCCTTAAATTCAAAACCAAATGAAAGATTTAAAAAACTGTATAAAGGAGTTAATAAAGTAGTGACATTCAATAGAGTAAAACGCTTTTAATACGCAAAGTCCAAAGGATATCTTTTTGTGTTTACAGATGGCTTTATTTTTAAAATTAACCTGTATATAAGTTTATTCTTGCCTGTACGGAGGTTTACGGTTTTCAAAAGAGTAAAATAGGCTTGAATCATAGAAATAACGGATCATGCATAAATGCATCAGGAAAACGCACCAACTGTTAAGGTTGCGTTTTTATGAAGATAAACTTACAATTAATTGACTCATTCGTAGTAGTTTCGAACCTTAGTTATTTTCAAGACAACTTTTATTAACCAGCAAAAGTGAAACTTCAACGTAGTTTATTACAAACACAGTTTTGTAATTATTTTACTTTAAAAGTATATAGGTTTACTTGGCATAGTTTTTATGAATAAAGCACATCACACATCATGGTACGATTGATGAAAAAACAAGTAGTTTGTGAGTTTAAAATTACTAAACATTACCAACATTATTTATACACTTTTGTCTGCTATGTTTGCATTTGTTCTGAACAACTTGATTGAAAAAATGGAAGTAAGTAATGGAGGAGGTAACTTAATTAAGTGGAGGTACTACGTTGGCTTTTTTAGATATTACATAAACAATTCATTTAAGCAAATGCATTATATCTACGGTTCGAAATATAATATTTGAATAAAAATTTGTTTTTTTTTCTTTTTAATTGGACCAATTCCATAGTAAAATGTAATAGGGGTTTGTGCTTGCAAAGATTTACGCCAATAGTTAAATAATGTGGTGTCCATGCCGTTGAATGAACTTCTTTAAACCAAATTTTCTCTTGCCATTCCTCTCCACTTATATTTCAATAACAAATTACTAAACTCATGACATTCAGTGATCATTGGAACACTCTGACTTATAACAGCATACGCAATAAACGTAAAGACTACAACCAAAATATAAACCAATGCAAGCAAATATTTAAAGCAACTGAGAGTCAGCACATTCAATAAAATACTTAAAACAAAGCCACAAGCCATTAATGCTGCAGCAATAAGTCGAACAGGCTGTTGACCAATACAAACAATAACTTGAAGCTGTTTATATATCATCAGAACCTGTGGGCTTGGTGAAAATGTGCTAATTAAAATGAGACAGTTGTTGTAAATGTTGAAAAATGTCATGGTTTTAACAAGTGAATTTGATTTTAAGCGAGCGCTGCTGACAGCCATCCAAACTTCTAATACTAGGCTGCATATTTGTAACACGTTTTTCCAATGGGATTTTTTTGCCAAATGTCCGACTTGAAAGTAAATTGGATCTAAATTTGTCAAAATTGCAAATGGTATAATGCAAATCCCAGCAAAAGCTAAACTGACAACTAGTATATTGATTAAAAGACCACTCTTATCAGCAAATTCTGTTTTTTCCAACAGCTTGCTGCACTCTAGATAAAGATCAAATCATACACTTAATGTAATGTAATAAAATTTGCTTTATTCCATTAAAATGGGAAGTTTACAGACATTCAGATGAAATAACAATCTGCTTTTCATGCCCTAACTCCATAACAGTTACAAAAACTGCCTAATCATAAACAATCATTCAAACATATTCAATTTCATTAATCAGACCTATTCAGAACCAAATAAAAAAGAAGGGCACTACGAGCTACATATATATTTCTCTCGATCTTGTAGTAATATATTTTTACAACTTTCTATGTATCCATCATAGGACACGTCATTAAAACTAGATATCTTTAATTTCTGTACAAAGTGATTCCAATAAACACAACAATTATATCTAACAGAGTACTTGTAATCTTTGGTACTTACTTTAGGGAGTAATACTCTCTGACAATCTGTTATAGTACTGAATACAAACCATTTTTATATTATATTATATTATATTTATATATATATTTTTTGAATTCATATTATATAAGTTACATTCAAAATGTTTGACTTATTTTTTGGTTATCATTTGCAGATTTTAATAGTTGCAGCCGTTCAAGAAGTATATTTCCTGGTTAACTAGAATAACTTAACCATTTATTGGAATAAAAACATTATATCTACTGTGCAAAATATTATATTTGAATAAAAAATTTGTTTTTGTTTCCTTTTCAAACCGAACAATCTCATAATAAAAAATCATGGGAGTTTGCGCTTGCAATGATTTACGCCAAAACTTAAACAGTTTTAAAGTGCTTGATGAATTTCCTGGAACCAAATCTTGTCTAACTTTCCCACCCCATTTATATTTCAATAACATATCACTAAACGCATGGCATTCAGTGATCATCCAGAGACTCTGACTTATAACGGCATACACAATACACAAAATAATCACAGCCATATTATCTATAAAAATTGGCAAACGCAGGAAAAAGCTAACAACTAGCACATTTAACAATATACTTAACAAAAACCCAAAAGCCATTAATGCTGTAGCAATAAGTCGAACAGGTTTCTGACCAACACGTAGAATAATTTGAAGCTGTTTATACGCCATCATAACGTTAGTGTTTGGTCGATATGTACTAATGCAAATGAGACCATCTTTGTAAATGTTAAAAATAGTCATTGTTTGGACAAGTATATAGGATAGCAAACGAGTGTTGCTTAAAACAAACCATAGTTCTCATGTAAAACTACATATTTGCAGTGTATATTTCCAACACAATAACCTTCACAAAGCGTCCAATATGAAGGTACATGGTATGTATTCCCGTAATTACTCCAAATGGAATAAGAAAATTCCTCCAAAACCTAAACCAATAACTATTCCATTGATCAGTAGACCTTTTTTGTCCACATGCTGTGCTGGTTTAATCATCTTTCTGCACTCTTAAAATTGAAAAACATTATTTTCTGAAACGTTTTTGTATAATTTTCCATCTACTTACCTCTCTTCAGTAAATACCAATGCTTTTGACATTTGTCTTTGTGCTGTTGTAATTTCACTAAAATATTTAAGTGCTCATTATTGAATTTAAACAGTTTGTCATCATGTTTGTTAAATCTTCCAAATAACAGAATTGTATTGTGTGTAAACTAATGCATAAAACCAACAAATATTACGACAGCAACGTTAACCAGACATAACTCTAGTTGTAATTCATTTTGTTGAATTCAGTTGTAAAACAAACCCACAGACAATATGAAAACATTAAGGCAAATCGTGAGTAAATGCATTTGTCCATGTTTGCAAATAAATGTTTCATTTTGTGTATCCAAATATATATAATGTGAATATGAAAGAAGTATTGGTATATATTTGTACTGAAATCACTGGCTTTCCACATGAGTATGGTCGACATTTTTCCTGGACGAAAAGGAGTTAATTTTAGCATTAAAAAACAGAAAGAATACTTTTTGGAACCGTTAATTCAGTTAAGTGACGTATTTACAGTTTAAAAATTTGACTATAGTAAACCAAAAGTGGATATGTGGCTAGTTACAAAAAATATAAAATTTTAGTTTACTCAAAACATTTTAATTTAAGCCTATTTGAAATTAACTTATCTTTTGAATCTGTTTGCCAAATAAGAAACTGTAGTTGTAAGATGCTAGATAAAAAATAATAAGCTTATTAACTTGTAGCTATTATGCACCATAATGTTTCAAACTGCAACCATACTTATCCGTAATAACTTTAAATATTTAATGTTATGATATACAACATATAAACCTCTGGGTCTGCAAAATAATTATTTTAAATTAATGACATGGAATTGTTAACTTTCAAGTTATGTGTTGTTTTAAATAAAAACTTTTAAAAGACGTTTTCAATTTACTTTATTTGCTTTATCACTGTCCGAAAATGTGTTTTGCATTTTAAAGCTAATGTAGTGACCTAATTCTTTCTATAGACTGATCATAATTAATATTGGGTTGTAAATTTAAGACGGATATTTTGTAATTGACCAGCTTCTTAACCATCGAAATCTTGTAAAATAAAGTAAATTATACGCCATTTCAGAGTTAAATAATTTAATAAGGCCCTGAAATCATCGCTGAATTCTTGCATATGATGTATAAAAGGGCAGTAAAATTATTCTCACAAAAATTGCAAATGGTACAATTAAAACTCCACCAAAAACTAAATCCATTACCAGTTCAATAATTTGGAGAACCCTTTTGTCGGCCGTTACTGATGGTCTACTATTTAATTCTTTTAAAGTAAATAACAAAACACAATCGAATCCATGTTTAAATACTTTTATGCTCATCTTTTAATCTGTTTACAGTATAAGTTTACAGCTTTTATTAATTCATCATTTATTACAGTATACAGCTATATTTAAAAATTTACAAGAGCAACTTTTGTACTAAATGTACGCATTGTCATGTGATATTAAATGATAAGCTTAAAAGCACAATAGCAGACGAATAAAAAAAGTGAAATACAGCCGATTGCATAGAGCAATGTTCGACAAAATATTACATTTTGCTTGTCTAACTACAGATTGTAGCCGTACGGCGATACATAAATAGCGTATAATAAATTATGTTTTAACTAGTAAACTCATACAATGTGCGAATAAATCGAATATATTTATGTAAATGCTAAGAATATTATAGCAATAATTGGTCAGCGTAATGATTAAAAAATTTGAAATTTTTTGACCCCGTATACCCAATGTTAAGTTAATATTTTATTAATTTACGATAGCCGTTACATCCAGTATTTCGAAAACAGTATATTTTGATTAATTTTATCAACTTATAACATAAATGATTACTTTCTAAAAGGTTTCAACAACGGTACTGTCACGCGAGCAGCAAGCAAACCCAAATTCGTTCTGATAAATTACCCTAAACTTTATCCCATTTTCAAAAACTAAAAACGCAAGCAAAGAAACTAAATAGCCAACGCCAAGAATGAAGCCAAAAACATAAATTTGATTTCCACTTCGACTAGGCATCTCTGCACGATATTCTTCGATACCAGTCATTTTTCTTGTATACGTCATCTGCACAATAATTAAATCAAAGTAATTCCTCCACCATTCCTGTATACCACTTTGAGCTAAATTCTTAATTCTACTTAACATAGTATTAGGAATAAAGCCAAATAAATGGTAACCACGCCAGTTTTCATAAATAACATCTTTTCCTAGGAAAACAGGAGCTCCTTGCTTAAGAAAGTTTGCGTGAACCGTTAAGGCAGTCTTTTCTTCCAGAACGACAGCAGAATGATCGCATAATTTTAGATGCGGATATACAAACTGTTCATAAGGAAACAACCCTACTCCCAAGTTTTCTCTTAACGGCCAGTCGGGAAACAATTTAGTATTTTTTAAGTAAAATATTAGTCTAACCGATAAATCCGACACCATTTGGGCTACCGTTTTCCATTTTATATGTTGTAAATTTATGTAAAACCAGAGTTGCGAAGCAACAGGAAACGCCTCGTGATCACTAATTTGCTGAAACTGACGTCCGTTACGTGGATCATCAATGCGTTTGGCATCACTGTCATGTAGCAAAAACGGAATAGTATAAATTTTGAACTTATTTATAACAAGTGTACTAAACTGATCAAAGGATATTAATTGTGCTGGCGCGGTCAACTTAGTAATATTTTCGCCCTTATACTCGTTGCTCAGTACAAGAAAAATCATAGGTGTCATTAGCAAAATCCATCTGATTTGGTTCTTTTGAAACAAACTACTTCCTTGTTCTAACAAAGCACCAATCAGCTCAATCGCTACACAATTAATTGTTTCAAATGAATTTGTAGTGTTAGATTGAGAAATCATTACATTAGAAATGTTATCGGACCAACCAATTAGAATTGACAATAAACTAATGCACATTAATAAAAGAGCCCATGTATACATATCTGCTGAAAAGACCAATTCTCTTAAATTATATGTCCAACCAAATTCTTGCCGATGACAACTAACAAATCTGAGACGCTCTCGAGCAAAAGCTAAGCTAACTTCTGGGAATTTTGTCAGGCTCGGTGAAGTGTGTCTCCAAAAGCCTGGTCTAGACACGGGACTGTAGCTGATTGACCGTAGCCAATGGCAACCTTTTACATAAATAGCTTTGTACTTAATAAACTCTACAACACTTAAATGTTCAAAGTCAACCGTTATGTTATTAGGTATAAGCATTTGCATTATATGCATATCTAAAACTACTTGAAACTTAATTTTTTTGTTAATATTTAGCTTTGTAGCTTCCTTGAGAATATTTTCCCGTTGTGTGTATTTCTTGATATGTTTAGCAAGTAAATAGATATCATTCAAGACAAAATTGTGAAAAACTGGTATAAAATTATCATTCTTATTTATAAAGTCTACCGCACTTCTTAGAAGCTGTTGGTTTGGTTTTTTTATTTTATCAAGTTCAATCAATGCGTAAGGCGTGCATCTTTTACAGTGATTGCAAATAATGAAGAACAGATTTGTTTGAACTTCCCAAAGTAGCAATATTGGAGCAAATCGCGCAAAATCAGGTATTTCCATGGTACAAGATCTCCATGCCCTTATAATATTATTTTGTCGTTTAACTTGAACAAGAAAATTATATTTAACTGTTGTATCTACGATAAAATTTTTCCAGAGTTTGTGGTTATAGTTGTATTTTGATTCCGCCAGGAATGGGTCAATCAAGAATTTGTTGCCTTCACCCCAGTACAACAACGGCTCTAAATTTCTGGTTGGTGGATCAACATGTACGGTTGCCATGCAATTTTTGTTTTTAGTGGAAATCACAAACTTGTCCAAAAGAGTACCGTATAGGTTATTCCTTTCTAATGGGTTATCCGAAATTATTTTAATAGCACTGCGGTTCCGTACATTGACTTCTATCGGTATAAGTATCCACCATGGAGTAATTTTGTGTTGATAGTATCGCAGGAGTAATATTGGTTCCTGCAGAAATTTATTATCAACGTTTAATCCCGGAAAGTTTAATATAAATATTGTGCAACCGGAAAATGCGTTTATAATTTGGGGTATTTCAGTAGATATTCTTTTGTAGCCGTTCAATTGATTATCCTCTTGTTTCATTTTTTTGCTAGATACTTGGGTTGTATCAAGTAAGGCAGATAAGTAAAACACAAATAGATAAAGTTTTGACAATGGCTTTGGCTTATGTAATTCCATAGTTGTAAGCTGGATTGGAAGGATGGCTTGGATTTTTTCTACTTACTAGCGAATCAGTTTTTTTAAACAGCCTGTTGTTACTCTGAGTGTGGGGAAATTATGTTAGTAAGACCCCGGATCGAACCACTTAAGTGTGATTTGTCACTGCGCTGTAACTTTAGTCACTGAACTTTCGTTGCCAGATGGATTACAAATGTTTAGCTTAAATAACAGGGATCTATCCCAAATACACTACTTAAAATTTACTGCTTGTATAATACAATTAAACCTTTAAAGTTAAAATCGGTTTGGACAAATCATAGTTTTAGTAATAAACATAATTTGTGTAGTTCAACTAGTTATTCTGCAAATTAAACTAAAGTTATGATATATCACGTTCATAAATGTTTAAATGTCAGAATGTTCCAACCACTTATTAGTCACAAGTTGCGATTGGAATGGAAACCTAACTATATTGGAGCTTTTGCAAAGCATCGTGTACGCTGGTGTTTTAAATTATTGTCATATATCTTTTTGGGTTCGTTATTACTGTACAAACACCATATTTATTGAATAATTAGATTTAAAATGAAAACTTAAAGTTTTATCAAACTTTGTTGAAACAAATTATTCAACAAAGATTAAAATCTAAAGCTTACCTAGCAATTCTTCTAATTTAAACATCCTCTAGAATAAAGAATGAAGACAATAAATGAAACCAAAATACTTTAAATATTTTTATTGCTGTTACATAAAAATGGGGCATAGTGAGAACTATAACTTTTTATATTTAAAAATTGAGAACAGTGGACAAATATATTTGTAATAAGATTGCTATTTGTAAATTGGATATATAAAATTATATACTTAAATAAAAGAAGTTAGCAACACAAAACCGTCACATTGTATGGCAGAGTATTATCAGTTGAATTTTTGGGATAAGATAATGAATGTTGTTGTTATTAATGCAAAACAAATAAACTAATAAGCAACAATGAGCCGGTATTTCATGAATGATTTAACGTTGATGACATCAACTCAAAAATCTCTCAGTTAAATGTTTCTTACAACGATAAAGTAAGCATAAGGATATCTTGCTTCGAACGTTTGTTTATAATTACAATTGAATCAAAATCATTAAACTAAAAACTATTTTATACTAATTTTCTATCAAAAATATTTATATTTAATATCATTCAAAGCGTAAAACAAATTACATAGAAAAAAGATTAATAAATTATACTGACTTACTTTTCTTAGGCAGAAAAGATAGCAATTAAATTGTTTGAAGAATTTTTTTAATTACGATATCATAATATAAAAATATTTTTTATCTCATGTAATGGTTTTATTACTTTTTATTTATAAAATAAAATGTCACGCAATAATTTTGCAAGTACTCGTATGAGATAGTTATGGTGCACAACATCATCGTATATAAATTAGTTTTTAAAAACTACACGTGTGTCATCACAAGTAGTTTGTTTATCCAGTCAATACTCATGTGTTTTGCTTGTTGATGTAGACGGGTATATGGAAATACACTGACAACAACAAGCAGTCCAGAAATGTTTTTGTAACGTTTTGAAATATAATGCGCATTTTTTCCTAGTAAAAGCTACGTCTTACAATAATTAGTTTTTATAACAGTTAAGCTATCAGACATGGCTACACAACTGCCAAATTCTACACAAAAGCCCGATGTAAAGGTTTAGAAGGGTAAATAAGCTAAACACATGAGTTTACATATATGGAGCTTGCCAAATGGGGTAGAAGCTTTGCTTTTACTGAATGGGATTTTTTTGTTCTTTTTTTCAATTTTTCGCTACGATAAGAATTTTTTTTTCTTCAATGAGGTTTTTTTAGTCAGCTGGTTTTTTGTCATCCCACGCTCCATCAGGATTTGTTTTTAAATATTTCTTTTTGTGACATCAAAGAGTCTATGTGATGTTAAATGTCTAATATTTATGTATAATAGTTTTTATAACGTAATTGTTACTAATCTGCTGGTTAAAGTTAGCTTGCTTCAATAATGTTTGATCTATCCATCTATTTTTTAAATATTGAAGTTGAGTGTATTGTTATGTTTTTGCTAATTTTTCCACATGTATATTGTTTTTAAATTCATATGCATCGTTGTAAAGATTAAGATACTGTGACGTTTCTCCTATTTTAACTTGTTTTTTTTTTGTATGGATTCTGTTATTTTTAAAATACCGTGATCTGCAATAAAGGCAATCATAATAATAATAATATCCATTAAAAACGTTCGGAACCATAGAACCGCTGCAATTGTTATGCCCAGTACCCAACGCAACCCGTTCACTTTAGGTGTTAGTTTTTTCAGTCTAAACCCGGGTTTAAGTGGTTTAACCCATCTGCGAATTTACCACCAAGCTATGTCTGAAACAACATGTTATGGAAAATAGGATGTTATTCTCTCTGATAACGTCAGTAAAAGCTGAATATATAACATGTTTCTTTGCGTCACTATAGGTCTAAAATATTAATATATTACACGGCAGTTACGCAAAAGCAGGACAGCTTTTGCCTGGACGCAACACAGTTTTATTAGTAGTGCAAAAATTGAAAAATATAATAAAAACAGTGGGTTTATTTTGTTAAAACAAATACTTAATTGTTACAGATCGTTAAAAAATGCCATAGTTTGGCTGACTTAAACTAGGTACATACTACTTATAAGTTTAATTTCGAATCGATTTTTATTTAGTAGATCGATTTACAAAAATGGTATATTAACGTTCTTCTGAACTATCCATCCAAGTTAAATGGACGTGATTTCCCATTAGTTTTGACATACTTAAAACTGATGTTTTGAAATTGTAGTTTTTTTCAGCATGATACCTATAAGCTACTTCTGTTTTGTGTTTTTGGTCATAAGTTTAGCAGAAGGAGGCGATATATGCAATTCAGAGCCAATGCGAGAAACATTAAATACGTATTTGGATGGTATGTCTGAAAACCCTGCAAATTACGAAATCTTTTTCCAAAACTTCCTTGGAATTGATGACTGCGGCTTCAAGTTTGGCTTTACTCGACTAATGTTTGTGACAAAGTACAACATCGGATATTTCTGGCAACTTTACTTTCCATTCAAGTTCACACAGCCATTCCATTTAATCTTAACAAAATTTGCTACTTGGCGTCATCACCACAACGTAATTGTCACTTACCATTATTATAGCTATCACGTATCCACAGTGTTTATATTTGTCAGTACTCATTATTCTAGATGGGACAATCCAAACTACCAGATGTATACTCTTATTTACAAATTTGGCATTAACCTACCTGCTCTTAAAATAGTTTTGTATCCTGCAAATAATAAAATAAAGTACTATATGGTGTGTAGTTACCACTGTTTACAAATTCAGTATCACGGACAGGTAGGAAAACATTTTATAAATCAAGTTCTGATTCCAAACGCACTTCATCGAAAATTTATTAGACTTAGAAATAAAAACCCTATTGATACGCTTGTGTATGTACCATATAGTGCCTATTTTTCCAACGAATTCTACGGAAAAGAGAGATACGCATGCGAACGGCTTTCTAGAATTTCTTATGATTTTCGATTTTGTAGTAGTGAAATAATGTCATCAATCCTGTTATCTAAAGTCCATAATGTTTCTCTAAACTTGCTTCATGTAAGAGACTCTAAATCATTCAATAGTACCGTCCTTTCGTTTTCAAATCAACATATAATTAAAAACATTAACTACGTGTATTATGGAGACGAAATCACACATTTCTATTGGAAACTAAGTGGGTTTAAGTTTTCAAAAATTGAGGCAACCGTTCTTTATTATTGCCAAAGCACACAGGCAATAAAAGATACTCAATATGTTAACGCCGCTAACTGGATCGATGCGTTCCCTCTCAGAATTTGGCTTTTAATTTTAGCAGTGGTCACAATAGAAGTGCTTTATATAGAAAGAGTTCTTACAATATCTAATAAAATACAAACTGCATTATCAAATTTAGGAGCTTTTTTAGGAAACTCGTTAACCAAAAGAATGGAAAAAGTTAAATTGATGTTACTTTTTCAATATTTTGGCATGCTGATTTGCAATTTCTATGGAAACAGCATTCTTAGCATACTAACTGTTCCCACACCCTTTAGACCGTTTAACACACTGACAGAAATACTCGCAGAAGGCTACCAAATTCTCTGGCAAGAAGTCTTTGCACCTTGGGATATATATCATCACGAATTTAAACACAGAGGCGTTGATAGTATTTTAAACAAAAGTTTCTACGCAACAAATGCTGATTTTAATGACATATCAGTACTTGGAGATTATCTTGTTAAAAAGTACGTGCATCGAGGAAGCGCAACGTCATTAGTTACCTTATCAAGAATAAATAATTATATCGTAAAGGGTCTTGGAAAAACTGATGCTAAGTGCTATTTTGTACCAGAGATATTTGCTAAAAAACATAAATTTGTTGAGATATACACTGAAAATCGAGACTATTTGATAGAAACTTATTCAAAAATACAGGAATCGGGATTAGTGGAAAAATGGGAGAAGTGGAGAGTTCGGTCAGATCGCTATTATTCTGAATACAATGCCCAACGACTCAATACATCCCCGTCAACATCTACTGATTCAACAGATCAGTTAATTATTAAAGACTTCCTGTTTATTTTGATTTTGAACAGTATGGTGATTTTGGCGTTTATATTATTTTTTATCGAAATTTTAAAAATTTGTGGATGGAAGGTAGTTCTTATTATAAAATTATTTTGGAATAACATAGTGCTGGGTTTGTATTCTTTAAGTAATAGATTCAGTTTTGAGAAATTCAAATTGTAAACGTTTATGGGTACACTAATTAGGAATAATTATTTTACCATTTGTAAGAGCTGTAGTATAAACTCTTAGTATTCTACTTTAATTAACTTTTATAGGAAACTAAAATTTCAGTTTAGTTTTGAAATTGTACTTTTACTAAAAAAAAATTCAATGTTAATGGGATTAGTGCACTGAAAATAATTATTCCAATGTTTTGTTGAGTTGTTCTTATGTGCTAAACTGGGGAAAATTACTGAAGCTTAAATGTTGTTTGAATAAATTTTTGTATAATAAATAGCTTGTACTTTGTATTATCTTTACTTATTGCATTTAACTTGTATCATCTCAGCTCCATATCATAAACAGCATTTATGACAAGACAGATGATCAAATTGATTTAGAAAGTCTATTTTCTGCTTTCATTTTTTGAAGTTTTTTTAATCTTTGAAGCATTTGTGCGCTTTTTGTTTAATAGTCTGAGAACTTTCATTTGAATCTTTATGATATTAGAACTTAAGTGCATAAGGTTGGATTCAGCATTATCGCACAGTTATACAGTTATTAATGTTTTTTTTCAATAACTTACACATCAGATTTACAAAACATCAAACTAGAAATCGTAACTTCATAACAAAATTCGGATTAAATTAAAGATGAAATGAAACTATATATTTAAACCTTCTTTAATTACCTAAATAACCTTAAGTAAATTTATTTATATTACCTTTTACAGTGAAGCCTCTCTATAGCAGCCTTTAATATAATGGAACCTCGATATAATTGCCTACCTTCTCCCCGCCCTTCCATTGTTTGTGTTAGTGTGCTTCTTTATAATTCCATCCCTTCTAATTTTCTTACCTTATAATTGCCTTATATTTTCTTCCCCTTCCCAGTATAATGCTATGCAACTTGCATTCTTTATAATTGCATCATGTAAAAAGGTGTTTGTTCTCCCTATTTAGTACCAGACATAGGGCCATAGTTCCCAAAATATTAACATTATGAAATTTTTTAAAACCTTTTATAGTTTCCAGATGCAATTACAAAAACGCATTTCTGATATCCTACGAAAATAATATGAATAAACCCTCTCCGTAACATCCATAATATGCATTATAAAGAAAAACCTTGTTATAATTTCCAAATGCCATTTTAAGGAAAATCTCTTTATTATTGCCTTCTCTTAAATGAAACATTTTCCTAACGGTCGTAACCTAAAACATTCCGTGTCGTTGTTATTAATGCACAACAAATAACCTGATAAGTAACACCAACGTCGTATTTCATGAATGAATTAACGGAGAAGACATCAATTCAAAAATCTCTCAGTTAAATATTTATTATACAAATGAAGTAAGCGTAAGGATATTTGGCCTCAAACGTTTGTTTAACAATTACAATTGAATCCATATCATTAAATTGAAAACCATTTTATATTAAATTTCTTTAAAAATATTTATATATAACATAATTCAAAGTGTATTAAAATCAAATTGAATGGCAATTACACTGCTAACTTATGTTAACTTATAAACTTATTAACTAAATTTTCAAAGTAGAGAAGAAGGTAATAGAATTGTTAGAAAGAAAATAGTTTGCTGCCATATCACGAAATAAAAACATTTATGTTCTTTTATAATATTCATATCACATATTATTCCAAAATTTAAAATGTCACGCAATAATTTTGCAAGTATTCGTAAGTAATAGTTGTGGGGCAAAACAATCATTGTTTTAATTAGTTTCTAAACACTACACGTATGTCAATACGACACTCTTCTATCCTCTCTAGATTTATGTGTTTTGCTTGTTGATGCATGACACATGCATGCCAAAAATACTGACAACAACAAAGCAGTCCAGAAATATTATTCCGTTTTTAAAATACACTGCGCATTTCTGCCTATTACAAGCTACGTCTTACATACAATAATTAGTTTTCATAACTGTTAAACCACCAGACATGGCTACTCAACCGCCGATTTCTTTATGGAAGGCATAATGTAAACGGTGAAAATGGTAAATAAAATAAATACATGATTTTACACGTAACTGTAAAAAACGATTAGTATCATAGAACCGCTGCAATACTTATGCCCAGTCACCGATGAAGATGAAACCCGTTCCTTTTAGACGTAAACTTTCTCCGTTTAAACTCGGGTTAAAATAGGTTAACCCATCCGCAAATTTACCAACAAGCCATGTCTGAAACGGTAACCGGCGATTTGCCCCCTTGAAAATTTTTTGTATATACAATAGATAACTCCAAAGAAAAGCTAGTTATCAATAATATAGCGTGTGCTATTATTATAAGTGGCCGTGTGAAATAATATTGCCTTATTATGCAATGTGTAAGCAAAACATTTGTTTGAACGATTTGTATTTTACCACTTTTGGTAGTGAAAAGATGCCCAAGTAAAATGAGATAAAATGCATCTCAATTCTTATTAAAGACCTTTTAAATTATTTTTCTCGAGGGCAAATCGTCTTGGGGACATATTACGTAGAGAGCACATTGTTCGGGGGGCAAGTATTTATGGGGGCATTTTGCATCAAAGGCAAATGTCCTCGGGGCACATTGTTTCGGGTGCAAAATGTCTTGGGGGCATATTGCGCTGATGGCAAAGTTTTCAAGGGGGCATTTTTCACCGGGGGCATATCGCCTGGACCCACTGCGGTTTCAAGTCTGGCTTGACGCGACTTATGTTTCTCACAAATTACAACTTCGGGCATTTGTGGCAATTTTATTTTCCGTTCAAGTTTACACAGCCATTCCATTTAATCTTGACAAAATTTTCAAATATGATGAACCCCACAACGTATTTTACACTTAACAGTATTATTGCTATCACGTATCCACAGCGTTTATATTTGTAAGTACTCAGTACTCTAGATGGGACACTCCGAAATACAAAATAAATAATCAGGTTTACAGATGGGGCATTAACATACCGGCGCTTAAAATAGTTTTGTACCCTGAAGATAATAAAACGAAGTACTTTTTGGTGTGTAGTTACCACTGTTTGCAAACTCATTATCATGAACAAGTTGACAAAGAGGTCATAAATCATCTTCTGATTCCAAACGCATTCCATCGAAAATTTATTGGAGAAAGAAATAAATTTTTTATTGATACAGCTGTGTTTGCACCATATAGCGCCTATTTCTCTTACATATTCTATGGAAAAGACAGATACGCATGTGAACGTCTTTCTAGGATTTCTTATGATTTCAGATTTTGTAGTAGTGAAATAATGTCGTCAATCCTGTTATCTAAATACCATAATGTTTCTCTAAACCTGCTTCATGTGCAAGACCCTAAATCATTCAGTGCTTCCGTCCATTCTTTTTTAAATCAACATATAATTAATAACATTTATTACGTAAATTATGGAGACAAAATCACTTATTTGTGTTGGGCAATAACTGGTCGCATGATGATCGCAAGAGTTGGAATTATTATTCAACATCTTTTTTCTTGGATTCCATCACTTTAAGTGCCATTTTAGGAGTCATACTTTTCCACCCGAA
>JAQFYG010001969.1:0-16459 GCA_034694325.1 Entomobrya corticalis
AATAACTTGAGAACATTTTCTGAAAAATGCTTACACTTAAATTATTACTGAAGCATTTTTCTGATGAACTCGAAACAGGAGCATAAGTCCCCAGACGGCTGGGATTTTTTTTCTTGTTGGACGAAAAAGATTTTTAAAATTAGGTCAAGGAGATCCGTTTTACTTAATACAGTATCCAAAAACTCACTTTTTGGAGTTGTGCTCAGAATATTTTAGAAAGGTTGCCTGATTCCCACATTATACAATGTCCTATATGCCCCAAAACATGGAGATAAAATATTAAGATTGTACATTATTATGCTTCATGCGTATAGATTATAGGATGTTTTTGCAGCAGCTTACAGGAGATTGATTGGATCTTTACTGTTGCGAAAAACTGTATTTTCTGTATTTTGCATAAGTAGCTCCAGCATTATTGGGACAAGAAACAAATGGTTTTAAAGTGTTTTTTCTGACAAATATTACATTCTCTAAATGTGAAATGTGTGTATTTTAGTTCAAAAGAATAGCATTTATATCGTAAAAACGACCTATTGAGAATTAAATGAAAATATGTCTTTGTCTCGTGACCGTTTAACCTGCTTGGTTGAAATTCAGGGCATGGTTTGAATAAAAAGAACAAGCAATTAGGTGAATCATGTTACGTTTTCCTCAAAATATCCACATGTAACAGGCATTCCGGAAATAGAAGAAAATATGCTCTCTGCTTTTCCCTGCTATTAATAAATAATATTCATAACATATTTTTCTTTGAAAAAGTTGAGTCCTTCATTGTCTTTGAAGGAGATTCTTTATCTGTATTCATTTGTTATCAGCGGTCCTGTGTTTTAATCATTAAAATACAGCCATCATTGTTTTTAGTTTTTTCGCCGATATTTCCCTGCTGTTTTTGAGAGACCTTTCAAATGATAAACATGTGAATTGTCGATCCGGAAGAGAATAAATATACAACTAGTGAATGTTCAAAAGTTAGACACTTAGAATTTCGATTAAATACATGCAAATTCTTTTACTTTGTAAAATATAAGCTGAGAACTTTGCTAATGCATAATAGTGACAGTAATAATTTGAGTATAAGCAATACGTTATAACTTAACCGAGTCTCTTTTTCTTCTAAAACAAACAACACATAAGTATAAAAATCACAGTTCCAGATGATCGGGCACTTTAGTCAGCGATTCTAGCCATAACAGAATAATATAGATTCAAAAAATTCACCGACAAATTTTGTCTAGTTTTGTAGGTTTTACATACAATAAAAATCAATGCATGTTTTTGTAAGTTAGATAATAAAAGCATATGACCAGTAAACGGGCTACCCCTTTACCCCACAATAAAATGGTTACAAACTCTCATCACAACAACCACCGTGAATCGGTGTCATAATATACATTCTTCATGGTTGCGATATGTGAGTACCTAAATATTCTTTGAGGAAAACGTGTGTAAACCAAACCTTCATTCCATGTCACTGAAGGAATTCTTTGATACGGGGCTCATACATTAAAGTTCACTAATGCATGTAGTAATTGCCAATCTCTGCACGTTCGTCCCAACTTTTTTGGAAGAAGGGGAAAAGACTCCTACAATTCCTCCTCTCAAAGGGTTATACCACTTAAACTTTACGACTGCGATAGTCTTTTCCTCTTCTTACAACTTCTTGTCATGTCTCGCGTAAAGGCTCAGGAGTCAATGCAAACGCGTGAAGGCATCATGAAAGTTGAGACGAGAGCGGAAAGAAATTCTGATGAAAGGAGGAAAAGGAGAGAGAAGGAAAGACAGAGGCAGGGAGAGAGAGGAAGACAAGTGAAAACATTTTTCTGGTCTTCTTATAGTCAAAGATACACACAGAATGTTTAGCTATATAACTCCAACTTTGTGTAAATTTATTCCTTATCGATGTGGTCTGTTGATATGGGGTATAGTATGCCTGTCTACTCCGTGTCAACATTACAGGAAGAGAGTCAGAGGCAAAATAGCATAATCATGATGAGATACATGAGGCCACACTTTATCACCAGTCATCAGTTGAATACCAGATATTATCAGCTTTATTTGACTGTTCCACTTTTCATGAGAAGGTTATTATAGGGCAATGAATAAGAATTATAATATTACACAATCTTATATGCAAAGGGTTGAAGTAGCAGTAAACATATACGCACGTTCCTCTATATACGAGTAATTAACTCAAGAATGAAGTTCGAACTTCTTCACTTAAGGTCTCTTGTGTTTTTCGCACTGTTGACACCACCATAATTTCTTCCTCGCTCTTTCTCTCTTCTGCCACTGACTTTCCTACTTTATCAATATGGAAGGGGGAGCGTTTGAATGAGCAACTTATGCAAATTTGACTATTTTGGACCCTATTACTTGTGAAGAATTGAATATTCTTTGGCATTTATAAGATGATGATAAGGAGTCATTTCATTATTGTTATATAATTGTATTTAATTCTTAAGACACCCTTTAATAAAGGATGCATAATAGCATTAAAACTCGTTCAAACTGATAATGACATATACGTGAACACTCAAATGCGTTAGTGCATATCACAAGATACATAAATTATATAGATTACATAATTGGTAAAAGCCAAGGCAAACGCCAAAGTTTTTTGTATGGACTTGTTCTAAGTGAAACGAACTACTTTTGATGATACTAATCATTTATTTTCATTAACAGGAGAGAAACCGGCGGCAATGCAACATGGAAGTCGGAGTCACTCCACACGACTTGTCCCAAGCATCTCTGCGCCGCTGCTTTTTGTCACGGCATTCGTTGTCTTCCTACTGACAGCTTGGCTTGCGACCACAAATCAAAGCCAACAGAACTTGTTCCACTTACACCATCATCAATACAAACAAGAGGAACGACAAAAGCGGCAGAAGCGATGCTGCGCCCCAGATACCACTACAGCCAAACTACAGGAAAAAGTTTGTACAGTGGGAAAACAGCTAGAAGATGAGATAGCGGAGATCCACTGGCAAACTCACTATCACCATCTCTATCTACAACTATTGGAGAAACTAAGTGGGAAATTTGGTGAAGGTCTATATACGAATGATCATGATGCTGATAATAAGAAAAAGGGAAATTCTCACATTGGCGAGGAAACCCATTATGATAATATCAAGAATGAAACCAATTCTGTTACAACAATACTATGTATTTTGCTCCTTATTGAAGTGAAACGAAGGGCTGTCGAGATTTCCTCTAAATCAAATCTCAAGAAACCGCAAGGAAGGAGTTGCCTGCATGGTTTTTCTAGTACCACCACCACCACAGCTAAAAAGGCTACTACTACAACGACCATGAGCAAATCCTCTCCACTAAACGTTGGCATTCGCCGTCGTACCCGCTCTTCTTCTGTTAACACCGCTGCTGTGGGAAAATATTCTTTGCTGAAAAATAATGCATATGAGTACTGTTACCCGCGGCAAGTTGTCAATGTGGGGGAAACGGAAAGTGAAACCAAGTTACATACAACAGTGGCAACATCAGTCGATGACATGGTGAAAGTAGATCAGGACCACCACCAGCAGAACCGCATACACGCGTCTTTGGCTTCTGTTAATATTGAAGAAAAAAGGATTGTGTCGCTTATGATGAAACGAAGGGAACAAGATGAGCGCATCTACTTCCCTACAAAATGGAATTCTAGACGAGACTGGGTCGATGATGATGATGTTGCTGCTTTCAAACCAGAATTATGCGGCAATTCTCAGAGAAGGATTTATATATCAGGAGAAATGAAAGAGAAAGTTGTGGTGGCAGAAAAGACTATCAGCGAGTTTCTGTCAGAGCAAGGAGAAGAACAAACAATAAGCAAGGGCAAAGCTAGCACTACCACCACGACAGTTGCTCCAGGTGTTGCTTTTCAGCCTGTCACAGGTAGTAAAAGTAGAATGGGTGTATTGACCACGTTTCCCACACAAATTTCAGTATCATCACTATCACTATCATCATCAGTCGTACTTCCTATTTGTACGATGACCTTTCCAAAGGCCTACAAGAGATTCATTACAGCAACCACTAGTGGTGGTAAGATGACGAAAAATCC
This sequence comes from Entomobrya corticalis, assembly GCA_034694325.1. NCBI lineage: Eukaryota > Metazoa > Arthropoda > Collembola > Entomobryomorpha > Entomobryidae > Entomobrya > Entomobrya corticalis. The sequence continues at coordinate 4,064 of JAQFYG010001969.1, forward strand.
AACCCTGACGAGTCCTCTGCCTCCTGAGAGAGAGGAAGATTTTCAAGTAGTAATACTGTCAAGAAAGCTACCATTAGTATTGTGTATTGTTGTTGCAAAGGAGTTGGCAGTAGTAGTAGTTCCAGTACAAGTCATAGTAGTAGTTGTTGTAGCGGTAACAAGAATAATAATAAGAGAGGAAGTTGACTCCTCTTTACATCAACATCATCGTCGTCATCATCATTTCTCCGTCTTATTCCCTTCAGCTTGTTCTTATTACAATTCCCCAACCACCAGCGGCTTGTTGGTGAGCTGTTTCCCTTTTCTTCTCATATCTTCCTCACCCGTTGTTACACCTAGAATAATGCCGACCACCACTCCTCCCACTACTAGTAGCTATACTACACCAACAACAACAATGAATACGAGTAGTACGACTTCCTTTCAACTCTTGTTTTGTTTGAGGAACAAAGCGGAAGAGGAGGACTGTCTTCCGCAGCTGCTTGTGAAAAGACTGTTACGACAACCAACAACAACACCACCACCCCCATCATCATCACCACTAGAATATTATTCAGTAACAGTACCAACCACAAATAGTAATAATAATACTTACAAGTTACCAAATATTCTCGGCTGCAACTACCATTCCAACAGTTTTCCTACCGCACAAACTGTAGCAAGATGAAATAATGCCGATGGGAATATAAATTGCTACGAGTCTCTCCACAGTGTAGTAGCAGCAGCAACAACAGTCAAGTAAAAGTAAGTTTGAAAGAATAATAATAATAAGAAAAAGCTCGAGAAGAAAAGGAGGAAATGTGAGTGGAGCCCTATGTACACGGTACACAATAGGGCACTATACGCTCCTATCGTTTGTTACCGCATTTAAATATTCCTAACAATACCTGCATAAAATATAATGTAACAAAGTCACGGCTGGTTTTCAAAAGTATAAATAAATACGACTACCTATGTCATAAGTATTGTGCACAAATCTGTAAGAAGACTCGAATTACTATATAATGAACATCATCGTTTTATGATCGCTTTCACCACACTTCTCTGTAAAATAGTATATGCATGCATACAATCATGAGGTACATTAGTACTTTCATTTATTATTAAAGTGACAAAGCACTTTCTAGCACATACTACACTCACTTCAATTTAAGTGTCTATTTATGTACGATACAGTGCTCCTACAAGAGATCTTACTATAGAAAAGCATCATTAACATTTACACAATATACATTGTTAAAATTTCATTCATAAGTACTATTATATCTCCTATCCAATTTCCGATTATCACAATAAAAATAAAATAGGATGTCGTTAACCATTTAACAATTATAAGAAATGAAGCTATTTATGATTTCACTAAGTTTCAATACATCTACAACATTACACACTGTAATATAATATAGAACCGATCGATCACAAGTCACAAGTATATTCAATCCAGAACTTTATAAAGTATTTATAGAATTTTTAACTACTCAAGAACAAAATTTGTCATTATTCTAAAGATTGTAATTCCAAGTTTGCAGCACAAAAATTGTTAGAAACTTTATGTACAACTACTTCAAAAATCTCTGACAGCTATTACTTCAAAACTGTAAAACAAGCAGTCAGTAAAAATGATATGCTAAGGCAAGAAACATTAAAATAGTTCATTTGATATTCAAGCATCAAAGAATCGTTTATTATGTGTCTAACCGTAAGTTTGGGATATATGTAATTTTATATAAATCCATACTACTATATTGCATATTATCACATCAGCAGCATCTATGTTCTCTATGCATTTGCGTGATTGTAAATCTGTATATAGGTATAAGCGTATGACATTTTAATGTTAATAATAACAGAACAGAGAATACGCTAGTCCATATTATTATTATATAACGGTAGTTTTTTGCAAGTGTGCTTAGGAATGTAGGCATATTTATATTCTCAGAAATACATCATTATTATTCCAATAAAATTACACGTAAGAAGGTGTCACAGGGGAAATTTTATATGCGGTACGGTAAGTAAATACGTTTTATGTAAATAGACAAGTTAAGGTTTTTTCCTGTAGGGATTTGCAAATGCGAATGTGCATGCGAGTACGTGGTATTATAACGTCCATGGAACCGAAATTAGATGAAGGGAGAAAGTGTATTATCAGCTACCGTAAATGCGCTATCTGGACAAAATATATTATATTGAGAGAGAATGAGAGAGTTGAATGTTCCTTAAGCTTCCTTATATACCTTCAACAAAAATATGTTTTTGTTATATGATTAGGATTATTATGTAAGATACGTATCTAGGTACAAATGTATATAATATGATGTTTAAACAAGCCTAGCTAAAACAACATAATAATATTTATATATTTCAAAGTATATAAATACTTGCACTATAACAGAAAAGCTGTTTTTTTCTTGTTGGGAAATAAGTAAAGGCGAAATGTACATTAAGGGGCATTAGAATCCCCTATTCACTAAAGGGAAATCATAATCAATCATCTTGTATACAATGCGTTGTGTGGCGTGTGCAATATTAAGTTCGTGCATAATTATTTTATATAATAATGTTCATACATCTGTAAGTAAAAATAGTATGATGTATACAATTTTGTGTGTAGAATATTTAAGAAGCAAACATTAAATCCATATTAATTTACTTGGTGAAAGTGAACATGACTGGATGTATATAAAAACTCTGGTGTAAAGTGTAATACTTATATAAATGTATATATTATTACCTAATAGCATTTATTGCTTACTCACGATCAGTAGTCTACGAAAGTAAACAGAAACTATGTAATGCAGATTTAATTCTTCTACGAAACATTTTTCAAATATTTACTATTCGCGTTAGAAGCACGAATGTATATACTTAGTTTAGAATAATCTTTAAAGTTAATATATGATATGAACGTGTATGTAGTTGCCGTGTCGTAAATAGTATAGAGAATGATTAACAAAGAAAGATTCGCCGAAGATTTATAATGGTTAACAATCACGAAAATAAATCATAGTTATTTCCATTGACTAATGTAATATATATCATGTTTATCCTAGATTATTGACATCGGTTATCGGTATCAAACTTTCTATCCATCATAAGATCTATACCTAATATTTAGACTTGCATATATAACTCACGATTTTATAATAGTTACTTTATGAGAATATGCTGTACTCCTTACAAGAGAATTGTCCACCAATGGCCATTTTAAAATATTTAAGATACGTAGTTATTTAATCCAAATGTAGAAATTAAACAGAACGATTTTATCTGAACCTCTTATAAAATACCAAGCTTTAGTATTAGTCATTTATGTTTCAGTTTTTATCTCATGGTTAGGTTTCTCAAAGTATGATGTAAAAGGTCTAGTCGTTACCGATAGTAGTATTGGCGTGCTATAACTGAAACAAAAAGTAATAACAACTTATAATGAACAGATTTACTATTCTGCATTGCTATCCTTTAAAACTAATATTGATCTACTTGAAAAACACAAATATAGTACACATTTATGATTCCGATTCCGGCAAATTTTATCACAGGAACTAGTCTATTTATTAATCCGAGGTTAACAATTAACAAAGGAAAATATTATTCAAAGCTTAAATTGTTTTGTTATGAATGCACTATTTTAGATTATTTTGTATTTTACATGTAAAAGTTTTGATAAATATATAAACTTCATTTTATTACTTTTATTTACCGCAAAAGTTAATGTAATCAACGAAACATATTTACGGCTCCTATAAATCGGTGTATTTTACCATTATTTTGTATATAGGTAAATATACAATATATACACCAATAAAATTGTATACAATGTTGAAAAGGAGATTTTAAGTGAAGCTGTGATTTTTATGAGTAAACAAGTGTAATGTGTAAATAAATAACGATAGAGGAAGTGTGTTATAAGTTAACTTAAATTACATTAGAAGTAATGCAAAATAATATATTTAAAATATATCTACTCTATTAAATAATTTATATTACATAGATGCAAATACTATAAATATTTCTAATGTGTATCATATAAACATGTATGAATGTAATGAATCATTTTAATGGAGTACGAGTAACGAATAAAGTAATTAAGTTTGTGTTACTGTAAACAAGGTGAGTTTTAGCAAACATGGTCATGTCATTTATCATCAAATCTCAAATTTAGGCTTTACACAGATTATTCCAATAATTTTGCTGGGCGCCATCATGCACACATTGTGCCGCATACATACATATTTCAGAGAATTATCTCATCTAACATCCGGAATACAATGTAAATTCGCATATTGCACCATCCATGTGTAGATAGTAGCAGAGTGGAGTTTTTGAAGGGATATTTCCACATGACACAATAAGCCCTTGTTCCAGTTCCAAGAAAAGATTTTTCGAAAATGCGAAAATGACTATCACTACTTGCCGCGGATTTTGTTGTCTTACATATAAATTTGCAATATTAAACGTATTCTTGAAGCAATATTTATCTATGTGCAAATTGTGCAATCCCCTTAGAAGTTTAACCTGCACCTACACTGCATATATTGCATTTATTTTTGTACCTTAAAGTAAGGTTTGTAATGATAATGATAGCGATAGCACGCTTATGAATCATTCATGATCCTTCGTTATTCAAATTGGCGGTGAAAGAAAAGAAAATACCAGAGGATATCTTGTCTTGTCTAAACGTTAACATTTTCCCACGCTCTTACAAAAAGGGAGCATTTTAGACTCCAACGCAAGAAGATATAGGACGCGTCATGTATCCACATATATTTATTTAAGAATGTTTATTTTACTAAATATTATGTTGATTTTTCGAATAAACTTTTTGAGAACGTTTCTGGGTCAAACTAACTACATACACATGATCATCTCAGCAGTATCTCATTTTAATGCATAAAGTAATAAGTAGGTTTGTAAAGAATTATTTCATTCATGATGAAATTAAACAATTTCCTAATACCAACCTACCAACCATTAACCAAATAGCCAATACCCGTTCACAAAAGACAATAACGTCATCTTGGATTTTCGTATCTCCGTTTTATATCGCCAATTGATGCCACTGTTCTCTTAAAATTTACTTTGGATTCGATGTTTTTCCATTGCAAAAATGTGTCTGTGTAATTGCATATAAATATCTTCATATTTCATGTAAATACGATGGCATGTGCATTTTTACTAACTTTAGGATGCCTCCAATTGTACATTCATAACACATTAGGGTCTGCATTCTTTGATATAATCAACATTTCCATACAAAAAATACCCAGTGTTTTCCGTTCCCTTGCCCTTATGAAAAGTTTTCTCTGTAATGAAGATTGATTAATCCCATTGCTGAAAGTGGGAGAAAACAGAGAGAAATAGTGCATTGTTCTACATCGGAATTAAAGAGAAACGGAACATCCGGTGACAAAATACGCTATAAGTCTGATTATTTTTGTGCCTTTTAACGCCAGGCGATTTATACGACTTTTTTTTGTAAAATAAAATACAATAAAACAACGTTGACGTTACTTAACAGTAACAACTGGATAGTTGAGCAATTCCTAATTGTTTATTGTCATTTGGCGAATCAAAATGAAATTGTTTTGAATATTATTACTATATTAATAGTTTATTTCTATTCTACTCTTAGCTATTTAAAAACATATTTGCTAATAATTGTAAAACATGAGGCATTATTTCATAAAAAATTGCTTCAAGCGGAAAATGATACAGACAGAGTCAAAAAATACAAAGCTCATCACGTAGACAAAGCATATTGCATGCAACAAAAGGTTGTAACTTGGTATGTCAGAGAAAAGCATGTTTGAAGTGAAAGGAAAGAAAAGCATTATCTCATTATCGTGAAACTTTTTGTCAGTGAAGAATGGCAATCTGGTTTGTGTCTGTCTGTCGAAAGATAGAATAAAAATATTATACATGTAGCAATGTTGTATCAAATACACACTACTTTTTTTCTTAATGTTTACGCACACAGACTACAGACCAAGCTCAGTTAAGACATTCGTACAACTAGGCATAATATGTCTATATACTCGACATTAACACTCTAAGAAAGACGTGCATTATAACAAGTACAGTCTCACATCAAGTTACAAAGTCATTCAATTCAAAGGTACGCATTTTCATCTTGGTTGAGCAACATCGTTGATTACGGCATTCTCGCATGCAATATCTTTTTACAAAAAAATGGTACACAATGAAGACTTTCATATCACGGAATTTTTATGCTGTAATTATATTACAGCTTATATACAATGTTTTATTCTGTGTGATATATTGTACAGAATAGAACATTGTTGTCGAAAACTTTGAAACAACACTATTGTTCTTACTTATATTATGCGCATACTATACAGCCATGATTCTATTTTTCCTTTCCCGAGGAAGTTGTCTTAATTTGGGGAAGTGAAAAAGACAGAAGATTTTTGAACGGGAACGAGACATGTAAGTATTGTTATTGTTCAGTAAAAGTCTCGGTTGTGTTCTATGTATACAAGGAAAGTTTTGTGAGGGAGGAGGTGCGGAGAGTTGAGATTTATAATAGAAAACAAAGCAGTGGTGAGGGGATTGCTTGCTCTTGCTGTGCGTTAGTTGCCAGAAAAATAACTGATGATGATGATTGAACATGGCAGTCGGGGTAAAAAAAGAGGAAATATCTTTAGGAATATAATGAAAGTGAGCAATGAAAAGTACACCAAGGACTCTACGTCTTTCAGCATCACCAGCCAAACACGCTGTGTTCTTGCATTATTATTATGAGCGAGTGTAGTAGAAAGAATGACGGACAAAAGAGAACGAAGGAATTCCAAGTATTCTTTGTGAAATGCCGTTTGTATGTTTTTATGTTTGTTTTGCTCCTTCATCTGAGTCCTGAGAAAAGTACTAAAGTGACAACCGTTATTAGCGTTGTTCCATCATTATTCTGTTTTCTTTCTCAGAAGAAACCTTAGACGAGGAAGAAAGATATTGAAGTAATGAGGATAGTATTTCTTTTATATGCCACTATACTGCACATTAACATTAGAATTGGTTAGAACCATATTATTGCTACTGGTTCAGACAGCACATAACTTATTAGAATCACGTCGTAGAGATTTTCGTGGTGTTAGTTTAGCTAGAGCATAAGCTCTAGAATTTCAAGGATTAGATTTTGATAATTAGTAAACTCTAAGAAAAAGGTATTCACATATGCCACAATTACACTGAACTAGTTAAATATTTTAAGCAGTCGGCCTTTTTTGAAATGGTAGTATTGTGCAATGGTGGAAAGAAAATACTTTTGCAAAGCTGTCACGTAGAAATAATTATTATGGATGAGTTCTTCTTAGAAAAGCAGTGGTTACTTCCGCATTAGAAATTAAGCCATTCTGAAAATATACAGGTAGACGAAGCATATGTTGCAATAGTTTGCAATTCCTATAAATAAGCTTATGATTTTTTATCAATGAATGAAAAACTTTCTACCTAAGAAAATTTTCTTTATTAAACCAATCTAATGATCATTTCATTGTTTAGTATTATTCGTTGATCTTTATTTAATACTTTGATTTATGCACACAGTCGAATACTAACTTATAGACGAAGCCAATTTATATTTTTCGACTATGTACATCATCATAAATGCGAAAACAATCATAAAATACATTTTCAAAAAACATGAATTTGAGATGGATTTCTGGGAAATTGTAACAAAGGCGAGATAACGTTGGATGTGCGTGGGAGTGAATCCTAGAACTTGGTTTTGGTCCAGATTGAAACTTGCTGCTGTGTAATTGAAATCAGATATATTCGACCCTGACCTTCACGTCAGAATAATATGGCACTCCTCTTCTAGCTATATTCTTTATATCCATAGACAGTAAAAACAAATTTTATATACCAACAATAATATAATAGCAGGTTAACTAACGCGTTTCTTCAGAAATAACGGGGTTGTTTACAAACACTTTTGTATAAAATTTCATTGTTATTCGTCGAGTACAACCTTTCATATCCAATTTACAATGCCTTGTTATTCTGGCTATCATTTCTGATGCAGTGAGAAAGCAGTAAATCATACGACATTTGTCTTCGAAAACATATATTTTCCGTCTTTATGATTGTCAAAAACGGGATTTCATTGTATATATGCAAGTGAGCCATGTAAAAAGGGTTCGAGAGCATTCTCCATATCAATCATCATCTTTTTTAATAATTTCCCCTTGCTTGTTAAAATGTTACTTTCAGAGGGAAGCTTCAATTCAAGGACGGATTACGTGTGTAACTTGAGTTTCTTCAACATCAGCGACAATGTATCTCTCTCAAATAGGAGGCGAAAAATAATTTTCAAAAAACACTGGGTGATTTCATGCTTATATGTACGTAAACGCACTATAAAACTACGTATCTGGCTGAAGTTTCCGTCTACCCCAAAAAATCTGAACCTGCGTTTCCCATCCGCCACCAACATCACCATCCGTTTCGCCTCCCCTATCTACTGCTTAAAACAGCTGCAACACACAGGACCATCCCGGGATTTCTAACGCATTTTATATTATTTTGGGCTTGTCTCAAAACTTGAAAGGAAAAAATGTTGAAATAATGAGGTATAAAAATGAAGGAATGCAGTTCTTCCGTTACTCACTCCGACGGGAAGGATACAAGATTCATAATATTCCATATCGTCACGCGTATTATCAACCCCATTTACAGGGCACAACATGTCTTTCGCTCATTCATGTTCATTGTCTAGATCCTAATTTGACTTTCTTCGTCACCCTGTGCTTGTCAGAGAGCATTTAATGAACGCCTCCATCCATCCTCCATTCTCTCTAGTTTGTCGTGAAATGTTTTTTAAAAGTAATACTGCATTTCAGTATTTCAGTTTTCTCGTATTGTAAATCTGAAATATGGCAAGATGCAATGGAATAAGGTTTGCTACGCTGTGTGCTTTTTTACGAAACGAAATTATTATTTTTTATTTGAGACGAACAAGCATATACTTTCACTTTCTCCTGAAGCAGCTTCACAAATTTCATTTTAATGAGCAGCATTTTTCAACCGAATATAGTTGTACTTAAAGTAATGATGCTTTACATAAGATGCTATGTACCTACAAAACAGTTCATACAGGGTCACAGCAGGCTACTGTATAAAAGTACTTATATAAAACTACAAAAGATAAGGTTTCATAATATTTTGCTTTAGAGAATAGATGTCTATAATTATTATAAAAATGTACATTATATTCTCATTTTGACAAATAAAGACATTGGAATTATTGTGTAACCTAATGCACCATGTCAAACCGAAACAAAAATATGTTACAGAAATTGTGCAATTGAAGTTTTGTACTGCTGAACATCTTGCTTGTCATATATTTTGATAATTTGCTTTTAAATCCATCTCAGTCAGTTTCTTTGTGTTTTCGAAAGGTTTTCAGTTTTCTCCTGTCACAATTTTGATAAAAGAAAGTATTGAGTTGTCGTTTTTATTTAGTTACAATGCCACACAACGTGAACAATTAGAAAATAATGTATCAATCACAAAGTAAAGATAAATTGTACAATTATACAATGTATTTGTATCTTTCTACCAATTTAGGTATGTGACTATTATGTGATTAAACTCATTCTATAAGTACTGAAAATTATTTTACGACCTTTGGGTTGAAATTACATTATTGTTGTTATAAAATAACGCACAGCAGAGCACCTTAAATACAGGAACAAAAATAAGTATTCATTGAAGCTCAGGATCACATAAGTAACACGTAGTATATATGTACTAGAACTAGAACCAAGAAAGAAAAGATTTTTATTTTGAAATTATGAAACGCATTCCGAATATTCCTATATGGGTAATTAAACTATTTATATCCCTTTATTGCAAAAAATTGCTGTTCCTGTAAGTTTCTTAATGATGACAGCATAAAACAAGTCAAATGTAATAACAGGCATTCCAACACCAACATAGCTTCCCTAATCACCCAAATCTATCATGCAACGGACAGGAACGCTCCAGCGAAAATTATTTCCTAAAGGCTCGACACGGCTAGGCTAGACACATCTGACGCAACGCTCCATGTAAGATTATAACGCATGAAACCCTACAAAGATCATGTCTGCTTCTTGACAGAATAAGAACAGATTTTCTGGTAGCGTGTAGTATACACGGTCAAGTGTATACACCTGCTAAAAAACTCAGAACCTTGGCCACGAATCACGAAGGTTCTCTTTTTTATTATAACATTTTCTGCGTATCAAGCCCAGTAGAAAAGCCACATACTGTGCGTAAATGTTTAGGACGATGTTTACAGAATATGTCGTAACTCTGAGTAAAAATGTAAAAAAACTGCTTGTATCCTTTACCACGATTACATGATAGGAACAAGTGTGTCGTATTTCATGTCATTTCCTCAGCGCAGGTACACAAAACGAAAAAATATTAAGGCACACAAGTACTTGTTACGTGTCAACGAAAGAAACATCTCTCATCAGCTCCTTCTTCGCACAAAAGATATTTTGTGCCTGCTGCTTACTCTTTTTTCTAAAGCATTGGATATCTGCAACCTTTCGGTGGAATGAAACATAAGATGAAAGCGCCCATAGTAAGGTATATAAATCTCAAGCATTTTCTTGTAAAATCCATAAATTATTGCATAAGCTGCTAAGTATACCTGTACAAGTAAATACTATATATAGTATAAAATTTCAAAAGAATCCATATAGGCAACTCAGTAACTCGCTGCTTTGCTTTTGCTGTTAATATAATGGTGCAAGATGACGGATATAATGATGATTGCTGATAACTAACTAATGTTACAACAGCCCATGTACTAAAGGTGATTCTCTCACCAGCACGAGACCATAAAGTGTGTATGTTTACACTTTACACACAAAACTTCTTGTTTGGTTTTTTCTCCTCGACAAACAGTCCAATAATACAAATACAGCAATGGATAGATCACATCAAGCGAATTCTACTATTTAGTAGGGTTTCTTCAAGTTGCTGCGTTTAGTTGCAAAGTAAGCAAAAGAAAGGATGCGGAAGAAATAAGACATAGGTACATATATAATGTAAGTTGTAAGTATTCATGCGATATATTTATAGTAGACTTATGATTTTGATTAAATCTATACAATGTGTGTATTCACCTATTTTACTTATTCTTTTTTACCGTTGTATTGTGCAGCCAACAAAGGAAGGAGCACCACTCTGACTGGAAACGCAACAGAGCACACAACATGGTTCCGCCATCGGAAAAAGAAAGTAAAAAGGTACCTAAAGAAAAAGCAAGACAAATATCTAGGTATTTCATTCAGTAATAACTGAAGCGGTTGTCTACTGGTTGGTACAAGAGAGAAAGCAGGGAATGTGTGTTGTTGTTGTATACATACTTAGTTATTATGTACACACAAGGAAAACCTACAAAGGTGATGATGAGTCTCTTTTTTCTTCTTCTTGTTCAGATGTTGAAAGGTAAATACAAAAACAAGAAAGAAAATAATATGAACATTCGGACACAACAGCAGCCAACGAGCCACCACTATTAACAGCAGCATTCTCTGATAGCTGAAAGCGTTCATCGTATATGTATTTATTTCGCTTGTAGTACTAAATAAGTGCATCTCGAAATCTTTATCAGTAAAGTTCTCATTCTAAACTAACAACTACTCTGTGTGTATTTGTTCCCAGTATTTTTGTGTCTTTTTGTTTGGTAGTATTGTATTTCAAACTATACTATATGAATAGGAACAACAACGAAAAAAGGAGAAATTGCTTTCTAAACAACTTCACATGGAAGCTCATATGCGGTAAAGAAAACAGGAGGAAGGAGGAATGAAGAAGAAACGATCTCTCCAAAGAATAAAAAAAGATTTATGTGCTTGAGAGGACTACAGCAGTGAAAATTACTGGTCGTACTCATAATTTGAAGCTCATAATGGAACGGATGTCATAAACTTGAAAGGATGTAATGCCTTTTCTTTTCACTAGGAATTTTCTTCTTATTCTTCTTCTTTTTCTTGTTTTCTCTGCTCTTTTCTTCCTACAAACAGGTATGCTACCTCGACAAGCTAGAGTAATTTTATCCAAAACTGCCCAAGTATTTGGAATATATATATATACACAAGTATTTAAAAGCATGTGGTATGTGCAAACATTTATTTGCTAAGTAATACTAGTGAGCCTACAAATTCATATGCCATGTGCTCTGTCTCTGTCTTTTAACTTTCAACCTTCGGTTCCTTTTGGCAGGAGCAGGGAAATACTCTCACAAAAGAAAAGTGATCATTCCACTTATTCAAGAAGGCTTTCTATATGCACTTTGCCTGTTAACCTTTTATCAGCGGAAGCCTTTTTCGCGTAGTTAAGCATATATTTAGTTAATTATTTTTTTTCAAGAATTTC
>JAQFYG010001970.1:0-16448 GCA_034694325.1 Entomobrya corticalis
GTATTTAACATTTTCAACTGACATTAATTTTGGAACTAAATTTCAAGATGGTTTGGCTCGGTTCATTTGTGAATTTCCTGCGTAAAATTGCATAAAAATACCGAAAATGTGGGTTATATTGAATATGAAATTTGAATAGTTTGCTTGTACATAAATTGCGGTAATAACTATTTCAAAACTGTTGAATATTACTTCATACATTCATAATATCCTATAATTATTCAGAATCTAAAACCGCAAAAAACCTTCATATTCAATGTTAGCACCTAAATCACGTACGTATTAAATCAAATTTTTTGCAGTTTTCTCAATAAACTTATGTAATTATTCAAGAGTAAAGAAGAAAATAATGCATCATTTAAGAAATTAGAATTTATTAATTTGTCTTAAGTTTAACTGTATGCTGGCTTGTTTATTAAATTCGGTAAGTAAGCATAGACTTTGAGTCAAATGATGTCCAATAAAAGCTGAAATCATTTTTCGATATTTTACTCGCATAATATTTATTGTGGTAAAAGCACTTCCTATCCTTCAAGAAATTTATCATACATTCATGATTAATAAATAATTATTTAGAAATTAAAACCCTTAACCGCATGCGCATGGCAACAACGCCTAAATTTTATTTTCTTCCAATTCACATAAATATGTTTTTAAATGTAATGCCAATAAAACTTGACAAAATGGCAATTGATCCACAGAAATGGCTTCCAGAAGCTCCATTTTTCTTCTTTCCAGACTGGTCGGATCTACCATCATGTTTGCTAGCATCCGTTGTTGCACTTGAAGGCTGATCTGTGGTTATCGGTACTTGCTCAACTTTCTCAATGTACCCATCTATGAAACTGGTTTTTGAATCTTCCTTCAATTTCCACCATCCAAAACTTCCCGCTTTGTCATCCCATCTTTTCCACGGATTATCAATTGCCTCTAACATCCACATAGTAAAATTATTTTGATAACTCCATTTATCTACTAATTCCCAATATTCTTTCATGTTATTCACTTCCCATTGATGAGCTAATCTTCCTGGCCAACCGGTTTGCCCCATAACTTCAATCCTTGGATTTATTGCTTTCAAGTCCGTTTTGTACTTTAACAGCTTGGTTGTAACTCCAGCAAAGGCTGATGCAGTTTCGAAAGAAGTTTGGGGGTCAACTTCACAAATAATGAAGTCTGTTTCACTTATAATTCCCATTCGATGAGCAGTAATTTCATTTGGATATTCAGTAGCTTGGGCTTCTAATCCTGAGCAAATCTGCCGGGTTCCTAGTTTTAGTCCCAAATCCTTGGAAACATTTTTTAGAAGTTGGACTTCGTGTAAAGCCATTTGTGTAACATTTAGATTTGTTCCAATATGCTCTTGTCCTAAAATGAAGCCTTCTACTGTATTTGGATAAATTTTATTTGCAATTTGAGCAGACTCTATGGCCAGATTTGCTTCCATATTTAGTTGTGTGGAATGAGAGTGTAGCCATATTCCAATGTACATTTGGATTGGTTGATATTTTGCGTCATTTTGGCTCATTTCTTTGTTGACATGGGCCGCAGCTTCAGCAGAATATATTTGGGAATAACTGCGATTGTAGGTTTGCTTGGGGCGATAAGGATTCACATCTAGAAATTTTCATGATAAGCAATTAAACATTTGATTAGCTTAATGGTTTTTGAATTCAATATTATTTTGAAATTATTTTATTACCAGCTCCTGCGCCGACGCCGAATGTTGAAATTTTTGAAAATCGGGTGGACATAACCTTCATCATGGTTTTGACATCATTAAGGCTATATTTTGTCCAATCAGCGATAGAATCTGTTGGAACATTGTTGTGAACATAGGCTGAAAATGCGACGCCAGTCGTGTTTCTATGGAAGTCTAGGCAATTGCCTAGTCCAAATTGGAGAAAAATTAGGGTAAATAAAATTATCATTTTTCTTATAGTGTCGGATTTTGGTATACTAGCAAGTTAAAGTCGATAATGTCTGTAGTAAAGCCAAAATGTTTATGCTTCGACAAACTCTTCTGCTTAAATGTCAAATAAAAGCTTCAAATTAAAATGATTTTAGGGAAAAATTTATCGTATTTATTGACATTGGCATTTAATTTGGTCAACAAATTAACCGCAGTAGTAAACTGAACATTATTTTGTGTACATTTGCAAAAATCTCATATTTGTTATATTTTGCCGTGGGCCTATTTTTAGGAATGATAAATAAGTTCGCATACATAATGTTTAATGACAATGTATTTTTCCGCTTAAAATTTGGTTTATGTGCTAAGCTGAACAATAATATATGTAGGTCCAATATGATCTTGAGTAAATATAAGAAAACCAAAAAATGGTATATACATCAACCATAAATGTTGCTGGATTTACATTAGCACGATATTTTAGTTTGCGTTACTTTGACTGTAATTAATTATGACTCGTTTTATGTGACGAAAAAACACATTGGCATATTAATCATACATAAATTTCGATAAAAATTATTCAATTGAATTATGAAATCATCTTACCATGATTCATTTAATAGTTGCAAAACACGTACTGTGAAAGTAATTTTCTTACGTTTACGTATTACACATTTGAGAGGTTTTCAAGCCATTTGGGAATTGGTCGGAAATTTATTTTTAAATTTTGAAGATTCATTGATGGCATGTTGAAAGGGATTCTTTACAGACCCTTAAACGGAATTTTAAAATTCAAGTTGTTTGTGAAAATTATCCAACAGTTATATATTATATGATAAAGTTGTCTCGTTGTCAGTCTCAGTGGTATTACACACAACTATAGTTGAAGAACCTTTTCATTTTGATCATATTTGAGTAGGATGAAAACAACCCTATATATCATATGTTGTCATGGATTTTAAGTTTCATAATTATAGTGAAATACCATGCACATATCTCTGATTTTGAAAATATTATTCACCTTAATTGTAATAATATTGTACCACAAGACGTAGAAACTGGAAGTAAAGTGTAAAAAATGAAAACATGCTATAACCATTAAATCCTGTATAAATGATTGGTTAGCCACATAATCTATAAATAGAAATATTATGAGAAGCATAAAAATTTATTCACGGCAAATATTATTTGCGCTAAAAATAATTGTATACAATCTGATTTATATAAACCTTAGGATGCTAAATTGCTCACATTAAATTTTCATTTTGGCCATTTTGACATCTTTCAAAATATAAATATGAATAAATATATCCATAGTAAAAACTGCTTGCTAAATATAGTAATAATTTTGACATTATCTCAGCATTTTATTCGTTATGCTTATTCCACACAGTTTAATCGTAATATAATTGGAATAGCATTTTCCGCTTATGTTCGTTCTGTTCCACCCAGTCAAAATCCTAATTATGATTGGGAAAGGTACTCTCTTGAAGATATAAAAACCATGTTAAAGGTGATTTCAGGAAAATTTGCAAAAGTTGCAACATTTGGAGTTGGAGCACAAAACGGTACACACTGTTATTTATAATTTACAACTTTAGTTACTTGAAATAAATGTTTTAAACCTGTCTATTATATTCCAATCACTAGTGCTTTATCAGGAAAACATGACATATCATCAAAGTTACGCACAAGTATTTACCGCAGAAGCGGCTGCCATTCTTAATAACGAAGCAAACACTACAATTTTGGAGGTCACCATTGGTGTATGGATATACAATGACCAAAATCAAATGGAAACTGAAATAAACCTTGCTCTAGAATCTGCACAAAAAGCCAATAAAATTCACCCGGGTACCGTTTCAGGTCTAGTATTTACCGAAAACGATATTGCGACTAATTTAGCTCAAGCAGAAACAACACTGGCTGGTTTACAAAAAGTAAAACAAAAAGCTTTGGATCTTGGGCTGAAATTGGGAAGTCGACAAAGTTGCAAGGGTCCTTTTTATAAAGATCCTTTGACGAATACAAGACGAGAAATTGTTAAGTCGTCAGACTTTATCATTTGCGTTGTCAAGGGTTCAGATTATCAGTCAGTCAGCCCGTTAGTTGCACATGAACAAATTAAAAGAGATCTGATTCAGTACAGAAATGAGCTAAAAGAATTGAATCCTTTAATTGAGGTTATGGGCCAAACCGGGTTTTCTACTGCTGGGCTATCACAAAGTGAAATGTCACGTTTAAAGGATTATTGGGAATCTGTAGATGTTTGGGCGACAGAAAATAATTATATGATGTGGATGTTTGAAGCTTTTGATAATCCTTGGAAAAGATGGGATCCGTGGGCGGCACACTATGGATGGTGGCAGTTAAAAAATAATGATGACGTTGGAAATGTGGACGGGTATATTGAAAAAGTGTCGAGTGTGATTATACCTGTGATTCCGACAACAGTAATGCCAATTACGACTCCTGAGACGACGCCAAGGTTATCCCGGAAGCCAAAAATACTTGATGGCAATGATGAAGATATGACAAAAAATGCTCCTGGAAATAGTATCATAATCATGACAACAAGTGCTTGGACATATGTGGCGGTTGGGATTAGTTTAGCTGTTGCTACTACCGTGATTTGTCTTTTTGCAATATTTTATGGTAGATTTAGAAGGCTAAAAGCTTATTTGACCAAAGAAGAAGTAAAGCTATTTATAGATGGCAAGTCTTGTGAATCAGTTAACTCAATTGAAAATGCGGAAAACGATCGCATAGAAACCGAAGCATTAACTAAGCCTTATGATCAATCGTTGGAAATTTCAATTCAAAATTTGGAAATATGTAGGTAAATATAATTATAATGCGATTTCGCTAAAATGTTACGATTGAAATCTAACTACTAGTTTCTTTGAAAACATCGAAAATCTTACAGTTTGGGATTCAATCTTGGGCTCTGGACAATTTGGTTGTGTTTACAAGGCTATTTTATTCCTTCCAAAACAAGGAAGCATAGATATAGCCCTGAAAATGGCGAAATCTGGTTGCCCAAAAGATGTTGTCAAAAGTCTTCTTGGCGAAATCAAAATATTATCACATTTGGGCAAACATCCACATTTGGTTTCTATAAAAGGAGCATACACTGCAGAAATACATAAGGGAATTGTTTATGTGGCTACAGAACTTTGCGAATTAGGCTCTTTAAAGGATTATCTTAGAAATCGTCAACAAATCGGTTCCAGAAATTCTAATTCATATGAAGATTTTGAAAGGTGAAGATTTATATTTTTTGTGCGCTTTTGTAAATTTTTGAAAATTCACAGGAAAAATAATATTGTTTTATTGTTTAGTAGAATAAGCGAAAAAATTAAAGCTGACAAATTGCCTACTGACTTAAATGCAAAAACCACAAAAGCTGAAGCCCTAATCGATGGAAAGGAAATGATTCGTTGGTCGTATGAAATAGCATGTGGAATGGAATATTTGGGAACAAAACATGTGGTTCATGCAGACCTCGCCACAAGAAATATTCTGCTGACACCTGACAAAACTGCAAAAATTACTGACTTTGGATTATCTCGACGTCTTTATGATTACATGAATTACGTGAAAAGACAACAGGAACCGTTGCCATGGCGATGGATGTCTATTGAGGCATTAAGGAAATTAGAATTTTCAAGTCAGAGTGATGTATGGAGTTATGGAATTACTCTTTGGGAAATATTTTCACTTGGTAAAAATTAAAAATATTTAATATGTAATAAACTAGAAAGCAGTTACTTTACGATATTTATTTCGTAGGCGATGTTCCCTATCCTGGGTTGTCATGGACACTAGATTTCGTAACTAAATTAGAAAATGGACTGAGAATGAAATGCCCAAGATACGCCAGCTCAGAAATGTAAGCGCAAAAAGACTATTTAGTCTATATT
Organism: Entomobrya corticalis; assembly: GCA_034694325.1. Classification (NCBI taxonomy): domain Eukaryota; kingdom Metazoa; phylum Arthropoda; class Collembola; order Entomobryomorpha; family Entomobryidae; genus Entomobrya; species Entomobrya corticalis. Next base: position 5,836 of record JAQFYG010001970.1, read on the forward strand.
AGTTTTGATTGCATATTTTATGTCTTTTTTCTATCTTTTAGGTTCAATGTCATGACAAATTGCTGGGCAAAAGAGCCTCTCAATAGACCAAAATTTACACAATTACGAACAATGATTGAAGAAATCTTAGAAAATTGTGAATAAAGATGAATATAAAATAACATGAAAATTACATTCTGTAAAGTTATCAACTGCAAACTAATTGGCATTATGGTTAAAAATAATGAATCCTAATCTGACTCACATGAAATTTTTATCATGAAAACGTTTAATCATTCCCAATTCGTAGTTTACTTGTATGCTGTGGGTTCCAATTAAAACTATACGGATTATATATGCTCTGTTCTGTGATTGCTTGAATTTCAGCAAATCAATAAAAACGAACTTTGATATTAACCTGTGAAACCCGATTTCTACAATTGTTTGAAGAATTTTAAAAAAATAATCCGATATAATATACTTCTGAGCAGCCATTTGGCTGCGGCTTACTTAATTCTGGTGCATATTAGCTCATCAAAGTGAAACATTACATCATTAATGACCCATTTGTAAAAGAAATAAAAGATTTATACTTTACGTCGTATCCTTGATCTTTCTTTACATTGAATTTAACTATGCAAAAATTAGTAGTTTTAATGAAATAGTCGATAAATCAATAAACCAATGTTAATATCATAATGTTTAATATATGAATTTACGTATATGCAGATCATATGTGTCCTATCTTATATTTTTATTAACATTCCCTTTTATATTTCAATGATTTTTCTAAATATTGTGAAATACTAATAAATGTTTTGCGCAAATTATGATACTTTGTACACATTTTTACAGCCGAATCAATTAATGAACAAAGCATTAGCTCATTCTGTATAATGATGACTTTAAATTGACTCGTTGACGCAGCCACTAAACGGGAAGTGTCCTCTGGTTAACATTTTTCAAGAACCACTGGGCCCACCTAGTAATTGTAATTTTTCGTATTTTCACGAGTGTTTTATTACCAATTTTCTCGCATATATAAAAAGCGGGTTTACTGCTTATCTGCTTTTATCGAACTCGCTAGCTCAGACCTCACACAGAAATAATACTGAAAATTTGTTCGTTCCAATTTTCTTTAAGAAATCTTATACAATGATCTGCAATAAATTTGACTGTCGGCTACTTTGCCAATTGTTCTTGCTAGTAGTATTAATTGATTTCGGGTATGGGGTAACTGCAGACAAGACTGTTTCCAATGTTAAGGGAGGGGGTGAACCAAATCAAGAGGAAAGTCGAGGGACAGACATAACTCAAAACAAAACAATCACAGATTCCTCGAATTCTACCGAAGCACTCGGAGGAAATTCGACTCAGGAATTACTCAAAACTAATCCTAAGGATTCACCCGGAAGAAATTCTACTACTCAGGATTTACCAAAACCTATTCCTAAGGATTCACCCGGAAAAAATTCTACTCATAATTCACCCGGAAATAATTCTAGTCATAATTCACCCGGAAATAATTCTACTCATGATTTACCCGGAAATAATTCTACTCATGATTCACCCGGAACTAATCCTCTGAGTTCATCTGGAACTAATGGAACTAGTCCTCTGGCTTCAACAAGCACGACGGGTGGAGTAGGAAGAAGTAGTTTTATTGGAGTTAGCTGTTCCATGACAATTTTGTTAGTTACTTTCATCTCTTTCATTCTTTAATTATTTCATTAAAAATCTTGTAAACAAAAACAGCATGGTATTTAGCAACTAAACATGAACTTGTCTTCGTATAATGAAATAAACCAATCGGAAAATTGTTTAAGGAGTTTTTATTAATTTTATATTTTACATTTCAAAACATTGCAAATTAAAAATATCTGAAAATATGACAAACTACAAATCCCATAATAATAAATATAATGCTATTACATTTATTTCAATGTAAGAGAAGGATATTTACTAAAGCGGTGACACAAAAATTTAGCACATTTATTGCAGTAAAACGATCAACAAAATTAACTGAGCCAAGTCTTATCATTAAAGGTCTCATCGATCTAGCATAACGTTTAATATACTTTCTTTCATCACACTTTCTCTGCAAAGTTATCAACTTTGTATTAACTAATTTAACAACTTCCACAGAAGTTTTATACAAATTTCCCATTGTCCCAATACAAATAGTAACAATTAAAAACCCATCAATAGAAATACAAAGCAGTATAATTACTTGCAAATTTGTAAGTTTTGCTTCTTTATCAATTAACGCGTAAAGTCCTAAAACCATAGCGTACATTGCAAAGTTCAAAACCACAATAATTACAGAATCTTGGTGAATGCAATTATAAATTCTGGTTAGCAGCTGTAGTTCTCGGTATTTTGAGAAATTGTCTAATTTCCCCAAAACACTAATTTTTATACCAAATTCTTGCCCTACTTTAATAACTCCTTGTATTGACTTTTGAAGTTTTTCCAGGTGGCTTATAAAGCATGTTACTTGTATAAGCACAAGCTGTAAAGAGACAAAACAATAAGCTCCAGTTGGATTTATGAGAATTATAAATAGAAAGATACAGATTGTTGTTCGATAGAAGAATGAAAACGTTCCTTGAAAAAACTGACAAGCTGTATTAAAGTTTGTAGAAGAACCTGGTTCAGAACACTCCGAAAGTAGGAAATAACCGGGGAAAAAAGGAGAACAAGGGTCAAACCATAGTCGAATACACTGAGATGTAATACATACTGGAGCAGATGTCAGGGCACAAAGTTGAACAAATTTGATGACTTTAATCGTTTTAGGCTGCTCAGTTGGTTCTACAGGCAAAAATGTACATTAAGATTAAATGAGCTTTAAAATATCTTAACAAAAATATAGTTTCTATGTTTTTATTGGCTGCTTACTATTATATTCATGACTTTGCTTTGATTCTAAATTGACCAACATATTAAAAAGCTGTGATACCATTTTTCTTTGTTTGAAATGAATATAGTTTACAGCAACGAATGAGCATTCTGCTCCCGCGTAAATCATATTTTCTAGGATAATGGCCAGAGAAAAATGACTTTTCCCAACCAAAATTTGGATCCATGTTACTATTGCAACAATAAATAAAACAAAAGTCTTGGCTTTTTCTATTGAATAGTTGTTTAAATGTACAAGGTTTTTCGAGCGTTTATCCAAATAAAATGGATAAGAACCAAGATAACGAAGAGATTTTAAATGTAGATTCAGTAACTGAAGAATATTCTTGTCTGAAAATAACATGATGAAAACTTCTAGATTATCAATATTTTGGGAAGCTTAAGGCGCTTAATTTGAATATGAGGGATAACAGGTGCACTGATGAGTTACTAGGGCTCTTAACATTTAAGGAGTTACTCCTATTTTTTTCTGGCTATGACAAAATATTTGACAAGCATGTTGGGTGATCAATATACACGATACTAAAATAATTGTGGGTGTAGAGTGTACACAAAAGAGATGCAGCTTAGACATAACATGAGTTGGTGAAATATTAGTTGAATAATTGAAGATGTTCCCATACCTAAATGGCTTTCATTTTATCTTGTTGCTGCCATTCAAAATGAAAGCATGAATGCTTTATATAAATTTTATATAAAAAACGAAACTAGATGTCTTGTCAAAACGGACTCCTCAGGATTTCATGCTATGTAAATTAGAGTCTAAAACTATAAACATGTGTCCAGACATAATACCTAAATCATTACTTGGGTAATGAAGTTATATGAGTATGCGTGTGTAAATAGAGGTAATTTAAATAGAATAGAATATGAAGCTTTTGGGAGGATACGAACTTGCTTTTCTGTATGCCTCGTGTATGTCATTTGATAAACTGTTGATAAATGATAAAGGCAAAACTGGAACATTGATGACTATCACAAGCACGATTTAATAATTAAGGGTCACACAAATTAAAAGAACTGTTGACATTTATGGATATTCAATAAATAGTGTGGTTAAAAGTACATAAAAGAAATGATTTTTTTATCCTTAGAACAATATGTAGCTGTAAAATAAGTACAATGATATTACACAAAACTGTATTTTTAACCAACCTATATATAGTAAAATGTTTTACAACGTTTGATTAACTTTAATTTTTCTAATCAAAGTACTCGTCATGAATCTTACATCGTTTTATTTATTTAATAAAAATACATTTCATAGCATCTTCAATTTTAATCTAATTCAAAGGTAAATACTAAATATTTTTACAATAACAACTAGAGTAACAGTATTAAAAGTAAAATATTTGTTGTATATAATTTTTACAAAAAGAAACTCAACAAGCCTACAAAATTTTCTTTACTATTTGCTTTAACTCTTACAACAGTTTCATTGCAAGATTTCTGAAAATTTTCTTAAGAGTTTGTCAATCATCATAGCAACATTATCATTTAGTACCAGCGAGTCCTGTATGCATATTTGAGTCTCAATATTTAGTTTCTTTTTCAAATTATTTTGAACGTTGACCATAATTTCCAATCATTTAGTGATTCTGCTTTCTCCAAAATATTGTTTTCATTTATATTAAATAAATTCTTCAAAACGAGTGTACCCAACTGTGGACACACTGTTGTCGATGAACTGTGAAAAGTCAGTTTTCCCTATCACTTCCAAAAATTGTAACAGCAGTTTGCAAGGGGGAATATTAATATGAGGCACCATGTTGAGATGAAAAGAGCAACGCATATCAGTAATTTGTCATGAAAAAACCCTGAAAAGTTTAATGATGTGTTGACAGCTTTTTTATTTCATTATCTTCATATTTTATAAGGATTTTATCTTTTTTGTCATTTTTCTTTGATATAACCTAACAAAATTGGTAATGTGAAGTGAATATTATGGCTACAAAATGGAATGCTAGTGCATAGTATGACCTGTTTTTTATTTTTTATTTTTGGTTACAAAGCGGTTTTATATGGAATGATTTTTTTGTTTTTGGTTTATTTTTGACTTTAGACTTTTTAAGTTTTTTTTGTAAATTCTTGAGTCAATTGTACAGTGATATATGTTTAAAAACAGACTGTAAAGACTGAACTAAATATCATTTAAATAAATCACATACATACGTACAATGCCTTGAAGGAAGTAAATACATCTTTCAGCAACTCCACATCCACCTTGTAATCTGTAGTCCTTCTCTCCCTTGGTTCTACACTTCTTGTCCTTTAAATCTGAAAGAATATCTTTAAGCTTCTCTATTTCATTAATTGGTTTATAACTTTACCACAGGAAATTCCAATGTGATGCAATTGTACAATGTCTCCAAAAGAAGCAGATTCAAAATCAAATTGGTTTACATCAAGCTCTAATTTATGTCGACAGTTTTACGAATTTTTTTAGAAACGAGAAACTGGAGAAGCTCATGCCAGGATTCGGAGCATATTTGCCTTCCACTATGGATGTCATTAAAGGGAACTTGATACATGTGAAGAGTACCGGATTCTATGTGAAATTGAAATTCGGCTTGTAAAAGTAAAACATTGAATGGAGACATTGCTTCTGAAAGTTTGAACTTGAAAACATCTTGAAAAATGCAATAAATCCCTTGCCTCGAATTTTTGCTGGAGTAGACACGGAAAATCCTGAGTTTTTATTTTAATAAATAACTACTTTAAAATGTGAAACCTACGGCACTGCATAGAAATGCATAGTTACGTAATTAAACGTTTAAAAAAATTCTATGGCCTGATGAACTGTTTTTATTGTTTAGGGATTTCCGGCATTTTTTTATTTTTTTTATCTTTGCACGTGTCAAGTAGTCAAGTTTTGATTTGAATAAAGGAATAAAAAATTAATTGTTCCATTACAATCTAATAAATTAATTAAAAAATTTCAATTAGCTAAATGATTAACCATTTTAAATGGCTGTTAGCTTTAAACGATGCAAGTTTTCCCAAATTTAAGCAATATTTTCCAAATTTCTCTTAAATTCACTGTTTCATATGCAATTAAGAAAACTCTATATATATTAATGATGGGAACTCATTAATATTTCATTTCTATGCTCAAGATTTGTCTAATTTCTGGAAACTCATGGAATGTAGAGACAGGGCGTCAAAACTTTAATATGAAACTGTTTTCAGGATAAAATTTCCATTAAAATTGCGGAATCAATTGCCACAAACAAAAAATTGCATCACACGGGATCTTTGCGCTTATTAGGAAATACCAGTTGATAAAATTGTGATTTTGTGAATTTCTGGTGATTGTGCATTTCTCCGTGGCATAGATATATTCCCTTTCCTTAACTTGAAGAATGTATCTGACTCTACAAGTTTATATTTCGCTTTACTTTTTCTGTAGTAAGCTTAAACATAGATAGATTTTATTATTTCAAAAATAAACTGTTCTAAAATTGTGCGCTCTATGTTCTCATCAAAATTCTTCTCTATTCTACGTTGCCCTTTATTTCTTGCCCTTTTTATATAAAAGGAACAGTATAAAAAACGATTGGTTCAAAAGATGAAAGAAATCACATCAAACTCTCTGCTCTATTTGAATCTAATTTGTTTTATTTTCACGGACAAGCTAAAACGCATTAAAATTACCTTAACTTACATTTTGTGATTGTAAGCTTGACTCATGAGTTGCGGTTGCTGTGTCAGATATTGAATTAGCAATATCTTAGATGGACACAATATCTTCGAGAAACTTTATCCGCTGCTGGGAATTTATCAAATCAATTTCTTTTGAAAACTTGAAACTGGTTTTGTTCATTGACTTACGCTCATTGTCCAGCTTATCCTATTTAATTGATGAAGAATACTTATGTTTAAACAGCAACTGCACTTTAACCATGTATATATATTTATATATATATATATATATATATTGATTTTATATATATTTAACCATGTTCTAAGTACTGACTAAGCCCGAGTGAACTTTAAATTTGATTGGACGGATAATTATGAATGAACTCATGTCATTATCTATTATTTATGCATTTGTTACCACCGTACTGCATCAAATACGATGTATCAGTACATTAATTAACTGATTTCGTTTCAGATACATTCATAAATCGAAAAGTAGATTTTACACAAAAAATTCCAGCAAACCTGTAACAACATATTAGCATGCCACCGCCGCCATACCGATATTTTAGCTGTAACTTTTATGATTTCATTTTAATTGGACTTTCATAAAAATTTGAGTTGGTGTACAACGGTGAACAGGCATCGTCGTAATTTCCTAATATATGATATTTTTGGATTGTTTTCCTTAACTTTACTAATAATAAGGTCAGCAATATTACATTATAACGTCAACATCGCCAACAATTTTATTTCTAATTATTTCTAAATCCCATTAAAATATTCAAATTTATTTTTTTCGCAATTCGCTAAAAGACTTTGCACAGATATCAATCAGTTAATTCTATCGACAACAGTTAAATAATATATAGAACCGACTGATTTCTATACGAATCTACCCTACTAAGTCACTATACACGTGTGTGTGTACAATCTAAAAAATCCCACGCTCATCCTTCTACCCTACCTCCGCTTCGGTTGGTGTACGAAAGTGTCAGAAGAATGCCTAAAATTATGTTATCGATGATGCATTATTTATTGAAGATTGTTTTCCTTCCTGCTATATCCTGAATTCTTTCCTTCTACCTTTAAATTAGTAGCATAGTAAAACTGATTTTCAGAGATAATTCAACATGATTCAGGAGTATAAATATCAGTTTGTCCCCGCAGAGTCATAAGCATTACGAAAATATTTTCGAACATCGCACATTGCGTCCTGTTTTATTTTATTTTATAATTTTAAACGATTTACGTTTTTAATTTTGTTTTTGTGTTTTGCCTTATATCTCCAGACGTTTCATAAAGAATGGGTACGTGGTTAGAATGTTTTTCAAAGATTCAAATTTTTTATTATTATTAAATTAAGCTTTATTTATTATGCATTTTAAGTTATTGCTGGAACTCAATCTTGGTTGACATATGTCACCAGGGATGACCAAGTACCATGGGCTCTTGTTCTGGCCGAGTCTCTTCGAAGGACTGGGACAAGGAAACGGATTGGTGCCATAACCTGCAAGAATGTTGCAAGCCAAGAGAGACGATCTCTTCTCCAATCTTTTGATCACGTTTTTACGATGGAGGAAGCTGAAAAGGAGACAAATGGGAAAACCTATAACATTAGAAATGAGATCAAGGCAAAAATATTTGCTTTCTCTTTGAACGTTTTTGATAAATGTGTTTTTCTGGAACCGAACTCGCTTCTCCTGGAGAATGCTGATTGGATGTTTGAAAGAAAGGGTAGCGTGATCCCAACCCTGTTAAATGCTAACGTGAAATCCATGCTGATTCCATGTGACTATTTTTTATTCAAGCCTTGCGTTCAATTTTCTGAGTACCTTAATGAGTTATCCGGCTACAAAAATGGATGGAAATCAAATGGAGTCACAAAGATGCTCAAGGATCATGCTGACAAATGGGCAGAAAATAATTTGCTGATTCATGAGCGAGCTGAAGAAAAGAAGGAAGATGATAAATGGAAGAACCCAGTGATGCAGCTTTCCCTGAACAAAGGAGACATATTACTAAAGTACGTTTTTGTAAAAAAACAATTTTTGAATATTTCTAATTTCTTTTTAATCTTTAAATAATTAATAAGATGTGGCCTTGTAATTTAGAGAGAATTGGAGCTCACCATCGATCATTCAATTTGTGAATGGTCATGGGGACCAGGTCGTTTTTTCGACAGAGGTGCAAAATTTAATGAACAGCTCGGATATGGGGCTAACTGAGAAGGTAATGAAACGGAAAATAGTTATTAATTAATCCGTGTGGTAATAATAGCTGATCATTTTAAACCACATTTTATTGATAATAAAAAATTTGAAACTTTAGGTTATAACCAGCATGTGGCTTAAAATATTTGACGAGATCACTATGAAAGGAGCTACCAGTATACAAAAAAGAAATGTGGCGTACATCAATGAGCCGATAGCCATTGTTGGGATAAGTTGTCGACTTCCAGGTGCCAACAACTTGGAAGAATTCTGGAACATGCTGTATTCTGGCCAAGAAGGAGTTCGAGAGCCCCCAACATTCCGATGGAAGAAGGAGCATTGCATGATGCCATGCGGGAAAAAAGAAAGAAGTACTTGTGCAGGGTTTTTGAGCACCACGGTGGACGAGTTTGACGCCAAGTTTTTTGGAGTCAGTCCAAAAGAAGCAGTTTTCATGGATCCTCAGACTAGACTTCTTCATGAGGTTTTGTGGGAATCTCTAGAAAATGGAGGCGTGGATCCGTCCAGTTTGTATGGAAGTCATACTGGAATATTTACTGGCAGCTGGATGAACGACTATAAAGATATTGTTCAGTGGTCATCATCACGGGACTTTTTCCGAACGTACATGGGTAACAGTATTGGAGCTGCTGCTGCGAGACTTTCTTTTTTGCTGGGATTAACGGGTCCAAGTATTGCGACCGAAAGTGGCTGTTCATCTGCTATTGTAGCTGTGGACATGGCAATTAAGAGTCTTCGTTGTGGGGAGACCAATTTGGCACTTGCTGGAGGTGTCAATCTTGTGCTCCATCCCTTCACCAGCAACATCATGGATTATGTCATTGCTCCAAATGGACGCTGTAAGACATTCGACGCGAAGGCAGACGGGTTTGGAAGAGCGGAGGCATGCGGCTTCTTAGTTTTGAAGAGGTTGAGTGACTCCGTTCGAGACGAAGACCACATTTGGGCAATGATAAGGGGATCTGCAGTGTCGCAAGAGGGAATAAGCAGGAGCTTGGGAACACCAACTGTTCATTGCGAAGCGCTGGCTATGCAGCTGGCCTTAGAAAATGCAGACATCCGACCAGAAGAGGTAACCTTTGTGGAAACACACGGCACGGGAACAAGCGTTGGAGACCCAATGGAAGTAGCGGCAATAGCCAAGGCATACCACTCCAAACACCGAGACAGCCCATTGATTATTGGCTCTGTAAAGACGAATGTGGGGCACACTGAGAGTGTATCTGGAATCACAGGAATCATTAAAACTGTATTGGCCATGAAGCATGAGGTCATTCCCAAGCACCTAAACTTGGACACTATCAATCCAGACATCAACTTGGACATAGTTCCAGCCGTGATTCCACTGGAGCCAATTCCATGGCCAAAGGTACCAGGTCAACCAAGATATGCCGGAGTGAGCTCATTTGGCATTACTGGAACAGATGGGCATGTCATATTGCAAGAGGCCCCTGAATCAAAATTGGAACGATTCACAATAGGGCTTGAGAGACCTCTACACATTTTGAAATTTTCTACAAAATCGCAGGAAGCACTTGACCAGCTCTTGGTAAACTACCAGGAAGTGTTCATCAAGAATGAGGAGAAAATGAATAACTTTTCCGACATTGCATTTACGGCAAATGTAGGCAGAGCTTCATTTGAACATCGAGCTTTCCTCTTGGCTTCCAATTCCCAAGATGCAAATGACATCATTCAGCAAAATAAACTAATTCGTGCTGAGGCTGGAGAAGCCGGTCGTAAAATCTGCTTTCTATTCACTGGACAAGGATCTCAATACCAGGGAATGGCACGAAGTCTGTACGAGACAAGCCCAGTCTTCCGTTTCCATTTTGA
>JAQFYG010001971.1:0-16437 GCA_034694325.1 Entomobrya corticalis
CAGCGACAGCGGCCATGTATTCTGGGGTTCTAATTGCTTTTTTGCCGCATCGGCGACGGGATCTTCTTAGTGGTTGGCTTGAAGACATATTTGCAGAGATTTACTGTTTTAGGAGGTGTTTACTTTACTTTTGTAGTAATTTGTTAATTAATTTAAAACATTAACGTGTCAATTAAATTTGTTTGCATTAAGTTGTCAGTTGGCTCGAATAACACGCAATGATGAAGTGCACCAGTGCAAAGCAACGTAAACAAAATAACAACTGACAAACTGACAACTCTACTTTCGGTAGGTCGAGAGGAGCAGAGCAGAGAAGGAGTAAAAATGTGCACAGAAAATGAATTTTATATTTTCCCACCACTTCCCCTCTTTGCTCCAGTCACAATCGAATCTCGAAGATTTTATTTTTTAGCAAGAGGCTATAGCAACAGCCGGACACGGATACAACGACACAAAGAACAACTAGAAAGGCTTAACCACCAGAGATGAAATATCAAAAGCGACGACACAACCACACAACACCGCCACCGTGGAAAAACATGGTCATCATATCATAAGTTCATAACACTGCACTGCAGGTTCAGGTTTCAAGGCAGCATTTTTCCTATTCATGATTCAGTTTTCAATTGCCATAATGCCTGTAATAATATAATCATTAATCATGCGCAGTATAACGTATAACGGTATAACATACAACATACAACTTATGCTAAAAGAACTCCATTGTCAGTTTTATCCTGCCTGGGGCCTGGATAAGTAATTAAAACCTTACTAGTAATTAAATAGATATACACATATAAAATGGTAAATTGATGCTTTTTAACGTTTACTTCCATCTGGAAATGTGCTGATTTTAATGAAGATTTTAAGGATGATGCAAATGTAAAGAAGGAGATCAAAGCATTTGACATTGATCGTTGAGATATATGTACGATATGGCTCTGTTGTTGTTATTTTAAGGTTGACTTGTTTTTGCTAATGATGAATTAAAGATTAAAGTACGTAGACATATATTTAATGCTTTACTTGCCAACGATAATGTAGTTTTGAAAACAATTAGGAAAAAAATGGGGTTTAAAAAAAATAAAACATTGAAATGCATTGTAAATGAATCCCATTTCCACGAGATGACTTACCGAAGAGTTTCAGTGGTTTCGACTTTCTTACGTTTCCAATTGTCTTTCGGTGCGGCTCTGGTTATAGCTCTGAATACGTACAACGGATAGCTAAACAAATGCCTAATATTTTATTATTAAAGATTGTCAAGCACTGTCGAGTGTCAATGTCATTAATTCATAGATTCGACAATTAAGATTCTGTAAATTACTAATTTTGATTCTTCATGCAATTCATCCCCGATTCTTAACTTTTGACCTTATATTAACATTATTTCATTCAGCATTATCATTGGATCCAGAGAACGAACTTTTTGGGGCAAAGTAAGACATTTTTACAATTGGCCTGTCAAAACTTTTAAAGCATATCATAATAATTCCAAATGCATGTGTATCGCTAAATGTTTCTTCCGTTACTTCAGTTACATCGTTTCAACATAACACTAAAACATATCTATTTAACATATAATCCAAGCAATAATACGAGTACGAGATAAACCATTATGATGACTAGCATTCAATCTCTCTGCATATGTACCTAGACCAGTTGGACTAAATCCTGTACTGTAACCAAAAGTATTTATACATGAATTATGAATGAAAGAGGGAATGAATTGGAAGAAACAAGGATTAAGAACCATAAACCACGCGAATCAAGTGCTAACTCTGCCAACTCACGAGGAATGGAATTTTTGCATGAGAGCAAAGCCAAAACCAAATGAAACGAGTTCGCTAGCAGCAATGAGATGAGATATAGACAATGCGAAAGACAGAGAAGTTGTAGGAGGAAGAGACAAAAAGAGGTGTCAATACTTAAACACCCATTTATCCCACAAAAGTAAAAAAAATCTATTTTATATCAAAACAGCTTGTTATTATTTTCATCTTCCGTTTTTCTCTACTTTCACCCCCAAAAATAGCAGCTAATGTTCCAATTTTATCATTATCATCCGAAACAACAAAATACACGTCAGTGAAGAAGAGCAGCAAAACTGGCATTGTGGCATATTTGCATTTGGGAATATTGGGATTTATGAGCAGAGCAGACACCATCATCACCATCACCATCACCAAAACCATCATCATCATCATCACCGTCCACCAGCAGCAGCAGCAACCACCACCAACGCAGCATAATAGCATGAATGTTAAAAAAGAGATTCACTTTTCCTTCACGTCCTGTCTACCTACCTGTGTAAAATATTCTTTGACACGAAATATGAAATGCATTTACTACTCACTTGATACTTGAATGAATGTTATTGCGTGTCTGTCCTGTCCTGTCTCCTGTGTGTGTACATTGTTTGATGAATGGATAGATGGACGGTGAATTTTTTTGGTATCTTTTTTGTCGTAAAAATTAGGACAAAATATTTGATTTCTTGTGGGTTTATTTACTAGAGAAAGTCCTGAAAAATGAATTTTGCTAACGACTTTAGTCGTATTTAGCTAACTATGATTTGATCGTTAAATTCTTCCTCCACTTATATCTGATAGGTCTCACCTGTGTAATTAGCAGAATGGGGTTTTGTTTGACATTTTGAACGGAGTGTTTACTACTGAATGATGGGCTTACTGGCTAGTGGCTACTCAGAGAATAGAGACAAGAGATGAGTCAGTAATTGGTCTTGAACACCGCAATCTGTTTAACTGATGACTATTTGCGTAAAGTAATAGTATAGTATTCACTAATGATAAGTTTAAGGTGTTGGGTGTTGTGAGATATAATTTACCTTATGAGGTGTGTTCACTCATCTTCGTCACCATCTGCTAATTGTTGATTGCGTGGGTTGTTATGTTATGCAAAGGAATTTTTAAAGACATCTGTTGTGTGATGGGGTTAAAATATATTGTCGTTATTTTGAAGAATTAAGAAGTGAACCATTATTTCGGTTTTTTGTGTAGGTTGGTTGGGTTCAAGTTCAAGCCAATGGATTATTTGATATATATTTTAAATACATTTAACTGAATTTACTTCCTGTTCTGGATTTGACATTTATTGCTCGTTGTTGTCGTTAGGTGTTGTGGGAAAGACTAAGTAAACAATATGGACATCAAAAATAAGAAAATAAGAACTCATTCAGTTTTCTGTTTGTAATTTGATTTATTAAAGTTGTCGTGGAAGCAAATCTATTTTTGTACTTACGCCGGTTTTGCCGGTTAGTTAATAGAAGTTTGTAACTGTTTTCTCGGCTGCCAAACTAGTAGACAGGTGTCAAAATGTCGTCGTCCGCTGTTTTTATTTTGGATGTAAAGGGGAAGGTAAAGTGAAATGTTTTGTAGAAAGGGATTCATAACATTTTTATTGAATTTTATTATGGTACATGCTTAGCAAGACTTTGACTAACTTTAAAAATCGTTTTAAATTGAATAGGTGCTAATTTCAAGAAACTATAGAGGAGATACAGACATGGGATCTATCGAAAAGTTCATGCCGTTGTTAATGGAAAAGGAGGAGGAAGGAAATGTTACCCCAATTTTACTTACTAACGACTGTACGTTTGCTTATATCAAGCATAACAACTTGTACATCGTTTCAATCACAAGAATGAACGCCAATATAGCTCTTGTATTTGCTTTCCTTCATAAATTGGTCCAGGTAATTCAAATTCTTATTACACTACTGTATAGTCTGTCACCAAACTTAAAAAAACAGTGCATGTATATTATCGGCATGTGTTTATTCTTAAAGTGGTTTGACCGTTATTTTTATTGTTGTCCAGGTTATGATAGAATATTTTAAGGAACTGGAAGAGGAAAGTATAAGGGATAACTTTGTCATCATATATGAGTTATTAGATGAGCTAATTGACTTTGGATATCCACAGACAACCGACAGCAAAATTTTGCAAGAGTAAGGATTGTAGAAGATTATTCCAAACCATTGTATTGAGTGTAGGGAACTCAATGAATTGAATGTGTTATTGCAATTTTTTGTTTTTTGTCTGTCTATTATAGATATATAACCCAGGAGGGACATAAACTTGAGGTTGCGCCCAGGCCTCCAATGGCTGTCACCAATGCTGTGTCATGGAGATCCGAAGGAATCAAATATAGAAAGAATGAAGTATTTTTAGATGTTATAGAATCAGTGAACCTTTTGGTAAGAAAGAATATGAAACAAAGCTGGATTAGAGTACAAAACGAATTATTAAAACGCTCTTTATCTTAAATGGACTTTTTTATACAGGCTAATGCAAATGGGCATATTCTGAGAAGTGAGATCGTCGGGGCAATTAAAATGAGAGTTTATCTTTCCGGAATGCCAGAGTTGAGGCTGGGTCTTAATGACAAAGTGTTGTTCGAAAGTACTGGAAGAGGGAAATCAAAATCGGTGGAATTGGAAGATGTCAAGTTTCATCAATGTGTACGACTTTCAAGGTAGTAATATTAGACAAAACTTTGATTGAAATTGAAATCATGAAATGAAATGTCATGAACAGATTCTCTAGGTCTATTCATTATGTTCATTGGAGTAAATACTTGTTTTAATAGGTTTGAAGTTGACCGTACCATATCATTTATTCCACCTGATGGAGAGTTTGAACTGATGTCTTATCGGTTAAACACGCATGTAAGTGCTCTAAACATTATGATTGTAATATTTTCTTTGACCATCGGCTACTAAGAAATTGCTAACTAGTAAACCTTATATCTTTCAGGTAAAACCTTTGATTTGGATAGAATCAGTAATTGAAAGGCATGCTCACAGCAGAGTGGAGTATATGGTGAAAGCAAAGTCTCAATTCAAACGGCGATCCACGGCCAATAACGTTGAAATTATTATTCCAGTGCCTGGCGACGCAGACTCGCCGAAATTTAAGACTGGTATAGGCTCTGTTAAATATGCACCTGAGCAGAGTGCCATTATATGGACCATTAAGTCGTTTCCAGGAGGAAAGGAGTATTTAATGAGAGCTCACTTTGGATTGCCGTCCGTCATTGGAGAAGACAGTGAAGGCAGGCCTCCAATTCAAGTTAGATTTGAAATTCCATATTTTACCACTTCAGGAATCCAGGTATTAAAAATAAAGAAAAATGGAAATACGATGTCTATTCCAGTTTAATTAAATCCCTAAATCTAAATTGTTGTTTGGTTTTTCAGGTTCGATATCTTAAAATTATTGAAAAAAGTGGTTATCAGGCGTTGCCATGGGTCAGATATATTACCCAGAATGGCGACTATCAGTTAAGAACAAATTGAAATGTACATTAGAAGTGGAAAATATTTTTGAAACGGCAATCCTATGAAGCTTTGCATTTTTCCAAATTCACTGTAAACAAAAGTTTCTTTTTAACTTATTGATGTATATTTTATAAAACAATCTATATAGAATAACAAGATTCAAAAGAAACTAAAGCGTGCTTTTCTGCATTCTAATTTTAACTCTTTCTTATATATAGAGTATAATGTTTATAATACCCTCCAGTTAGCTTAAATTTAAATGCACTATCGTTAAGATTAATATTGTCCCACTGGTATAGATTGATGAGTTTGTATTTTGTAATTGGTGTTACTGCATCTTTGTAGTTGCCTGTGGTGCTACAATAATGTATTTTACTGGAAGCTTGAGGGGCTTTCACAGCAAAACTGCTTTGAAGGATCAGATTTTCAGAGGTACTAAGTATAGCATTTATACTATTATCAATGGATTTCAGAATAGGATAGTTCTTAAATTTGGGCATGCATATTTAAGTTGCCTTTAAATGAACGGATTTAATGTTGTTATATAAATACATGCCTATCTATCAGTTATGTTGTCAAGTGAGTATAATAATTATAATTAATAATATTATGAGGGAGAATCCTTTGTAAATGTACAACAAATCTTTTAAACTCCTACTCGCGTTGTAACAATGGGGCATTAGGAAGTGTTCATCGTGGAGTCCATTTCGTCTTAACAGGCATACAGGTTCAACGTCTTAACTGGAACCAAACTTTTAGATTGTTATTGCCAATTAGACAAATGCTCTACGGGTTTTGATTTACTTTTTAAAGTGGCTTAATCTTGGTATACAGTGTATATCTTTTAAAGCAGAAACCTGGACTGGGTTTTCTGGATAACCATAAAAAATGGGTTAGTGAATGAACCTACCTATGCATGGGTTTTAGTTTCTATTTATCGAGAAATTAATATTTAAATTGTAACTTTAATTTCAAGTATTAATTATATCTTTAATTCAAAGTACTATATTCTTTAATAGCTGCTAGCGCTCGCGTTAAATATACATATTATGCATGCTGAAATCATTACAATAATTCGAAGAATAAATAATTTACCAGTATATTTCAAGCCGAGAGCTCCAAACTATGACTTGTTATTGTTATTATACATATTTATTACTACAGAGGCTTCGAATATTACACAAATTTAACGCTATCTGTAAGTTAACTAACAATCTAGTCACTGAAGGTCGTTAATTTTTCTTCGGTTCAGCGAAACAAACATTGACATTCTTAGGGTGTGGTAGCGCCTTCATTCCAATTACATATAACTAAAATCTCACCTGTCCCTACGCACTCATGGACACTGGACCTTTCTGCAAATCACCAATTAAAAACGCCAAAATCAGTATCTTCATGATAAGAAATTAAAAAACCAAAAAACTAACTTAATGTGAAATGAAAATAGCAGACTGGCATCAGAAGAACTTACGACTGTATGATTTTCAACGCAAATGGCAAACTCTTTAACAACATCTGAACATCTTAATGGCTGCTTAGCATTCTCAGAGTAACACTGGGCAACCTTTCCTGATACGTCTTGACACACGGGCTCTTTTGGTTTAGGTACTAATTTATCTAGTTTTTCTACTTCCTTTTTAAACTCGGCATCAGCGACAAAAGCAGATGCTACGTACTAGATGGGAAAATTTTAAAAACCAAAAATGGATATAAAATTGATTAAATTGAAAGGATGCATTTACTAAAAAATCTTGACACATAATATCTCATTCGGCAAACTTACGCGTGCTTCTAGCTCTTTTAATTTGCTTTCCCAAAACGCATCATTGTCTCTCATTTCCTGATCCTTCTGCTGCCGCACCTCATATGCGGTAATAGTTTCGATAACAAGGGCACCTTTTTTGCCAGTCGTTAAAAGACCACCACTTTGAGGAACTGTTTGAGCTGCTTCACGCGAAGGAGGCGGAGGATTGGGATTTACGAAATCCGATACTGTTGGTGCTCGTTGTTCAGCAGGTTTTGAACCTATTAGTGAATAAATTCCAGAAATCACAAAACAATTAGCCATTTACTTAGCACATAAATTTATCAAAAACATCCATTGGAACCGATTGAATCAGATTCGTACCTGCCCCTGTCGCTGACTCTCCAGCGGCTTCATTGGACTTTCCATAACGATTAGTCATTCTCTGTGCAACTTCCTCAGTAATCTATTCATTGAACATTTTAACAAAATACAACTGTTTTAGCAAAGCCGAACAAAATTTTCTGTTGAACACTTCAAAGCAACTATAGACACATGGCAAATAAGTTAGAACCTGAATTATTTTGGCGGGTGGCTCAGGGTTTCGAAAGGAAACACTTCGACTGGGACCAGCACCCATTTCTAGTGCTGTGCTATAAGAAACTTTGTGGTGTCCTTTCTAGTTTGATATGGAATGGTACTGGTATTAAAAAGTTCCTACAAGATATAAACAAAAGTATTTCAACGGTTTAAACTAAGGATAACATTGATTAATAAGGAATTCTTCAATCAAAGCGTTAAAATCCACGCCCCAAACAAAACAATAAAAGCAGAAGCCGTAAAGCAGTCAACTAAACAAATTGCAACCAAAACAAAATTGAGACAAATTAGCTTGTACACAAAATCACTTAAAAATTAGGCAGTCAAGGACAAATCCTTCTTTAAAAACAAGGCAACTGATAACTGCGTCCAAAATTAGCTTCTTCACCAACACTAATTAGTAATGAATGACCTTCTATTAACACCGGCACAAAATCTTGACTAGTTCAATTTCAAATTTCAAATAAAACAAAGCAGCTAACAGCAACCACTAAATCGTAACAATATCAACAATTACCTTCGTTTCCACTCTTTTCACAACCGTTCAAATACCAGTTCACTCAAACGGCTAGTTTTTCAGCTTCAAAATACCTGCAATTATACCTGCAGTTAAAGCCGATTCACACAAACATTAAATCCTGCCTCAGATGTTTTTACTGCTGTTATAATACAAAATGTGTAGCCTTCTATTCAAGATCACAAGAGCAGATGAAATCTCCAGATAGAACGAAACCCGCGGGCTGACCATTGAAAACCAAAAGGAAAGGAAGGGGAAACAAAGGAAAAACGGTATCGACCTATGCAATTTTAGATTCAGAGGCAACAGCAACAGCCGTTACTCCGTGAATGATGATGGCTGTTACTTTCCTTAGACCTTCACCGTCACCGTCATGCATAAGTAGGTATCTTCATCTTCTTTAACGGTTCTTCAATGAATGAAATCAAAGTAGGTAAAGCGATGGAATATAGGGGTCAGTCGAGCCTAAGCCTAACGAACTATTATAATAATACGTAATCATAAAAGTGAATGGTAACGGTAACAGATTACAGGAGAAGTTTTTTCAGTGGGCGAAAGCAAAAGCTTTCTATTTACTCAAGATCCACATGTAAACCAAGCTCATGCACACGCTTTTATATACATTGCACTGGTTTGGCTGCTTGCGTCACCTTTCACCTCTCTCCTGACTTTAGCCGTATTAATGATAATTTCTCTAATCGACTATGCATCCGTCATGTTACTACTACGCTTTCTTGTTTATTGTTGTTTTATAAAAGAGGAATGAGGAGGTATTTAGCTTGTTTTTGTTTTCGTTTCATGCTTCATCTCAAGCAATAATATTGTAGGTTTTCAAGGTTTCATTTAATCCGATTGACGGATAGTTGTTGGTGGACGGATACAATTATTTTTGAGCATGGTTGAATTTACGACAGATTGGTAGTTTGTTTTTCTTAAGTAAAAATAAGATTCACGGAAAATTATGATATCTGTTTTTGGAATGATCAAAACCAATTCAATTGTTTTAAAAAATAGCCTTGTACTATTCTTGTAAATTTATTTGAGTTTGAGTTTTGACAGTGAGCATGTCACAAAACTGTCATGAATTATAGAAGACATATGATATGAACTATGAACCCTCGCAGATGCTTTCATGTAATATCTGTAAAATGCTAGAATTGTTTTTTAAGGTGTAGCTATGGCCATGATAACTATCGGTGCTTGCAAATGTGGGTGTTACGTTACAATGAGTAAATAAGGAACGAGGTGAAGTCAGTGAAGTGTAAAATGTAAGATGCAACGGGAAAACGTTAAAAAATTATATAAGGATGAGTGCGAAAACGAGAGAAAAGACAATTTATCATCTCCCCCCCCCACGTATTGCACTCGTATCAAATGATTATCGATTGTTAGCTGCAATTATCTTCTCAACACGCTTCAGTTCCTAGATATGTGTATATTGATGCTTACTAGTAAATATGTAGACAAATTTATAGGAACCTGTTACACATGTGGATAAACATTTTGTGTTTTTTGTAGTTCGCTGTAAATAAATTGCCTGCCATTTTCTGAAAAAATATATTCTTATCAATTTCCTTTTATTTAAAGCTACCAAGCCTCATGGATTAAAGCAATCATAAAAACTCAAATGTTGAATGTTTTGTGAGGCTATTTATTGTAACGTTACTTATAAGTACATTTATAGAGAATCTCTGGGAAGTACATGTGTGCCAATAGTGCCAAATGTATATCATCTCTGTCGGCTTCCGACCGTGTCTCTGCATTTGATTAGTCCAGTTCAATTCACAAAATAAATAGATCTACGACGCATCTCGTACGATCAGATATGTAAAAAAATAATGACATGGTTTGGCATTCATTAGGTCCTTTTATGCAGTTTATCAATTGTCATTTGTTAATAGTAAGCATAAAAGGAAACGTGCCTTGCATTATACTACGGAAATGTGCAAAATAGAAACCGATTCAGGGGAAACGTAAGATTAATAGGAAGGAATATACTATACCATTATGCTTCATAACGTTTGAAACTCCGCCTCTTTACAGAATCGTTTCATTTTCGATGTATTCTTGAGCGTGAAGAAATCGTAATAATAATTATTTCAAGTGAAATTGAAATGAAAGTACTGTATTATTTATTCATCCAATTGCTTTCACATTTCATTAACAGTTCAATAAACAGACATAAAGGAGTCTGGACTTTTGCAATTTTGCGATTTGTACATAAAACTGTGCTAAAGTCGAGTGACCAACAAAAGGTTTTAGAATGTACCAAAAACGCTTAAAACTAGTTCTCTTAAATAGCATAATATACAACATTTAAATATCGGTATTGCCTAAAATTCTAGACAAGTCATATGTAAGAGCTAATTGTTGTACTTCTTATGGCTCTGCGCAACATACATAAAAATAAATATATTTAGTAAGTAGTATATGGACCAGTATGATATATACTTGTTACAGTATTTACATTAAATCTTGTATTAATTTTCCATAGTGTATTAAACACCCAAGCAAAATAGCATTGCATTGGGGTTGGGTTATGACTAGACAGCTAAAAAACAACGCTTAAAATAGTTATTTTTATTATTATTTTTTGTATATAACTTTAAAAAATATGAATGTATGATCCATTGTAAATTTGTAAGTGAATAATGCAACATATTGTTGCACTAACGGACGTCACACGAATGCACGATATTAACTTTGAAAAGACATTTTTACCATTTATCTTACAGTTTATGATACAAATTAATCGATCTATTCACTTTTAATTGTATGTGTTGCGGTATAATCATTTAAATTACCCAAAATTACAATTAATACTGATTGATTGCAACTAAAAGCAAATCTTACTAAGTTCTATTCATTTAGTTTACCATACTGTATTATATAATAAAATCTTAACTATAATTATCATCGTTTAAATAAATACTGGTAAATGCAGTCAACAGTATAAATTCAGTATATCTATGCGCATAATTTACATAGATATACTAAAAACTAAAAGTTTAAGATAAAATACAATATTTTAAAATAGAGATGACAGATGACTAAATTTGTACCGTAAAAATGCTTACTTCGATATAGCAGTGTTCGTACTGTAAACCTTATCATAATACAAATCTGCGACTTAACACTTATACATTCGAGAATCGAGATAAATCCTTGCGTTCACTGTGCAACCGTATTTTTTACATTTTCAACTGGTTATTTCCAATTTGCGTTACTACATTGAAAAGACATTTTTAGTCTTATGATAAGAGTTGATAAGACCCAGTAGGAATACATACAAAAAATAAATGAGCAATAAATTAAAGTTGCATAACTTCCAAAGAAAGTTAATGAGAGCATCATCAGGGAAGTGTTGAAGATTATATTTGATATTAAACATAAAACAAAACAGGTAACACAAAGGCCGAGCAATAATTTGACAGAATGACTTCCTCTATTTTTCCTTTAGAGCCCCATTAAGCCCTCCCACACACACATATTCTTATAAACACATCCGTATTTCTTGCCTTTCACCTTTAAAATATTACATTTATAGTATTTCTGCACACGTTACCAACAGTCACGTTGGGAATCATAAAAGCGTCTCTCGATCTTTCATTTCCTATCCTCATAATACAGAAAAATAGCCTTGGTTTCCCAACATTGAGCGGGTGACGTAGCAGATAAAATACATTATAATTATATTGATTTCCATTGTATTTTGCTCGTCCAGCTTTTATTTGTTTCAAAATTATACTAAAAATATCCTACCGAGGTTAAATTCTCGATTTTACTGACAAAATTCCAAAGAAACTACTTACATGCATTACAATTGACTATTATTATTTGCTATTAACACTCAAAGAGGAAAACAAAGTCGTAGAAAACATGGGTAAAGTACGACGGATACTGAATACTGAATCCTTCATAAGTTTAAATATTATACAGTTCTAAAAGCTTCCATCCAAGTAGAGATAGAAAAGTGGTCAAAGTCAAATTACACTGTTGCCACGCGCTTACCCTGTATCCGTATGTTTCAGGATGCCCCCTTTTGTGCTTCGTTTACCAGCATCGATTTACGACTTATATCAAAACAATGTTGAATGTAACTAACACAATTAACAATACTCACATACAACTCACACCTATTTTTAACTATATATTATGTAATAATGGTTACTAAAAAATAATCTAGTTACATAATGTAAAACATGGAATGATTAATTGGATATTAATTCAATTATAAGTAGATATTGATGACATACAACATATAAATATGCACCATTTTTGTATAAATAGACATAGCCAACTGCAGTCTTATCCGGTTGCGATTTCAATTTTGACTAATATCATTGTAGCCAATATAACCATTATGTAATATCAAAGCATAAATATTTACAGCATACAACATTTGCAATTTGTACAATTCATTGATAGTTGTAAACAACTTTCTCTCAATGAAACAAGATCAATAGCTGAATTACAAATTGCATAATGTCTTTTGTATCAATACATAAATATACATGTAACAGTGTGACAATTGGTAACTGCCACAGACTAAAACAATAAGTATTAAATGACCGGGCACTCCTTTTCATTTCTCAGGTACCCAGTATTAAAAACAAATGGAGGAATTTCGGCAAAAACATCTATACTAGGTGCTGCGCAAAAAGATGTATTAGTTTTTTTTAACAATAACTTACAATAGGGCAATTAACTTATCTTTTTCCACATTTTCCTCGTAGTCACGGTTGGTCAAGGTGTCCAATGGAGCATTAATTTCTGAGGTAAAGATCGTTTTCTCAAAAGAAATAAACCATATCGTAGAGGATTTATGTTCGTAAATTTGGAAGATGGCGAAAGCGACTACTTCTAGTGAGCTTTCTCTCTTGCAAAGGAATAAGCTGACTGCAGCATTCAGGTCGACGAGTATTGTCGTATTGAAGAATTACCGGTCGTGGAAACACATCCGAGGATTCTTGACTACTGTAGCGATATCTTGAAAATCGCTGTAACAAAAAATAAAAAATCAAACAAATACATAAAGCTGTTCCACTTTTTTATCCATTAAAGTGATAATACACACCATTTAGTTTTGACGCTCACACACGTCATAATATGTGTATATATTCATTACTGTTGTCAATAAACGTTTGCTTTGAAAATTCTACGTCTAAACTACTCCGCCACTCGGTTAAAATTATAGCAGTAAACTCACTCGTAAATGCAGTAAAGTACTTTATTGATTCCACTTCAGGGAGTATAATATTCAAGAAATAAGTGGTCCATTTTGAAACTCATCATTCCCGACATTTTACGTATGTTTTTTTTATATTTGCGTCCTGTGCTCTTCAGTATCAATCTTTATATAACAATACAACAGGCTATGAAATTTAATGACGCATTTTCTCCAAATCTAATGGAAAAGGTGTAAATGAAGCGAAGCATGGTGGTGTAAGTGTTATAAACCGGAAATGAAAGAGTGACAAAAAAGGGAAAGATGGTGTATTTGTGAATCGTGATTGTGAGTTCGTTAAATTTTATATCAAGCTTTTGTGCGCACATAATAAAATATATATTATTTCTTGGAAGATATTTTATGTGCAGTTGTTATAATAATTGTATTGCACCGTGGTGATCGTCCTTTATTTTTATATTTTAGCGTGACATAAAGTGAAATAGAGTGAATCTACTTGCTCATACTCTGGTTTGATTGGGTGATTTCCGATATGAATCCGAGGCGGCAGCTTCAGAGTGATGATGAAAATGATGGCAACTAGCGCTGCCTCTGCTTTCTCTAGTATTTCTGTGAGATGTGCAAGTATTATGACAGTGATATACCTCGCTGTAACTCATGTGTCGACCATTTAGGAGACGGTGACTAGTTCGTCGGATGGTTGAGGAGCTATTCTCTGGGGAGAACCGATTCCGTCCTATGCACAACAACATTGAGTCCACGATACAGGCCAATCCCTATTAACAAAAAAACATTGGGAATAAAATTGTTAGAATGAGTTATTAATAACTTTATTGGCAAAGTATAATTATTAGTTATAGGGTAGTATTATTAGTTTGTAATACATATATGGTGTTAATTATTCAAATCAATCAGGATACAGGAACTTTATTTTGTCAAAGGTATTTGTCACGAGATTGTAATTGGCGACATTTAGGTTCAAATAAAACTGACATGGCATCTTTAAAAAGCTGTGTTTTTATAATTTTTAAAGATGCTTTTTTGTTGCAACCTTGTCGTGTTTTTGTATTTTTATAAATATAGATTTTGCAGATAAATATTTACAAATAGTAACTATTTCCTGTTTATTTCTCAAAAATAGACTGACACGAGTATATTTTGTGTTTATCTTTGTGGCTTGACCAATACTTTGTAGTATGACATGCATTAGTGCATTGATCGTTGGTTTTGGCAAAGGTTTTGGCAATGCACGTGAGCTATTCATCCATAGTATTGTCTAAAATTTCCAGTCTGCCGACGATTCGGATTTTTCGTCTTATTGACAAACATACCAAACCCCTATTATTTTATTGATTTAAATGAATACATAAACCTGAAGAATAGTTTTAGTTTTTGATATTCTGTATGAAATAAAATAAAAATAAAATGCATTCACGTTTTAGCCCGTGTCGTGGTTTCTATAATTTTACGTGTTTACATTGGATTTTTCGTATGAGTGCATCTAAATTTAAAGGCGTATTTAAAAAAATTCTGTCTGAAACCGGTATCAAGTTTCGGACAAGTCCACCGGATTCAGCTAATTGTAAATATTATGGAACTAGACTCTAGACGATAAAAATAGTACTGGAACCTCAGATATTTATCAAAACATAGACATAGGAAGATTCACCATAGTTTATAGTAGCACTACGGTGGTCAAATTATTATGAAAGGGTTTTCATTGTAATATCAACTAACTTTTGTAAAACTTTATTACAAACATTTACTTTTAATAAGCATCATACAGCGAGAGGGTCAGTATTTCTTTTTCTTCGTAATTAACAAAAGAGCTCAATATACTTGGAAGTATTCGGTGTTGATTAAAGATAGAATATCAAAGATAGAATGCCTTAATCAAAACAACCTGCGTACAATTATTTAAAATTTACATAAAAGCAAATGCCAATTTTGTTTGTTTTAAATTAGAGCATTACTTTGTTATCCATTCATAGAAAAGTAGGTGTATATTAGAGAAAATCCGAAAATAAACATAAAATCCTGCATGTTTGTCGAAGTTCTTTTTTAAATTTTACTATTTATTTGAAAAAATTGTTAGAGCTGAATTCACGCCTACTTGATATATTCAAGGGCAAAATCAGCATTTTCCTATCCTGTCACAATCATTATTGTTATTGTACAATTTGTACTATGCTTGAATATATATTTTATACCCTTCCAGTCCTTGCAATATATTTTGTGTAGTTATTAATTTCAAAGATGTTTTACTACTGTATTTACTTAACTAGGTACGTAACACCTGATTCCCACAAAATAAAAAATATTTTTATTTGTTAAACACAAATTGACTTGACATCAGTCAGTTTCACTTCTAACAATCAGCTTTTTTTGTCACTACACGTGGCAAATCATCTAACTATGAGCTTACACGGTTTTTCGTATTTTTTCAGTTAAAAAGATATACTTTTCTCCAAATTTTTCTGCAATTCCAGTCAAAACATGCACTGGGAATTTATGTACAATGCTTAAATCAAGCGTGACATTCTGAGACTTGGCAGTCAAAAGACGCAGACATGAAAAAAGTGTAACAGGTATTAAGTATACCCAAAATAATATTGTAATTTCTACCCAATTTTTATATTGTGATATGATAAGCTAGACTAAATAAATACGACAAAAAATGGCAAGAAAAGAAAAAAAAAAGCTTGTTTTTACTCACCTTTCTGAATCTGGCACTCATGGAAAAGTAGACAATTGGATTGATGCAAGAATGCGTGAACGCGAGAAGATTGATTATGAGCATCGTAAAAATGAATTGACTCTTTTCGAAGAAGTTGTGTATTTGGGTGATGGCGGTGATAATAAAATACGGGCTCCAACAGAAGACAAAGGCAAAGACGACCACGAGAATCATTTTGGCAACCTTAAAACATAGAAAATTAAAGAGAAATGTTTCATAAAGGCGGAAATGTCCTCAACTTTATTCTTTTCTGTCATTTTCATAAAACGTCAAATTATACCTTTTTTATTAAGCAATCTAATAAACGTGTACTGAAGTATAGTGTGGAACCATAAAAAACACAACACACC